>OZ014507.1:51106150-51378650 GCA_963966075.1 Aphodius sticticus | reverse complement strand
GCGTGCGTGCGTGCGTGCGTGCGTGCGTGCGTGCGTGCGTGCGTGCGTGCGTGCGTGCGTGCGTGCGTGCGTGCGTGCGTGCGTGCGTGCGTGCGTGCGTGCGTGCGTGCGTGCGTGCGTGCGTGCGTGCGTGAATAATTTATCACTATGACATTTTTTGGTACAATCAATAGTTTAGCTGCATGAGCAAATTCTATTTCATCGAGATCGGTCGTACTCTTTTAAAACTAGTAGCCAGGATATGTCAAATTATGTCAGATATGATTCTAATGACAGTACGTAGTGTCAAACACAAATGTTTTGACAACCTACTGTCAATATAAGCTGCGTTCGGATATAGTATACCGTACACTTTTTACACCCAATAACACGTAAGTGTTATTTGGACAGTGTACCCTGTGTCAGCGGAGTACAATATCCGACCGCAGCTTTATTCGACATATCTGTCTAGTTCTACTAGTTTTATTTTAATGCAGACATAGCCGATCTGGATCAAATAGAATCTCATGCAGCTAAACTATTAATTTTATATATAGTATGATAAAGTCATGTGCCTGACCACATCAGATTTTTTTAGAAGTAGTTTGATTAATGACGGCAATTGGAATGTTGATTGAATATTATAATTTATTACTAAGGTTTGGCGCTTGCCGGTCATACGGAGGCGTTGATTCGTGTTTCATGCTGATAAGAACATGTTAACAAAAGAATCACTCTCTCTCCCTGTGCTCGGGCGAGACACGGGCGGGACAAGCCTCATTCTACCGTTCTATGGCTAATTACCTACGTTGTTTGCCAATAAATGTGGTTTTATTCTCAACTACATTTCAACTGCATCCGGATTATGCCGTGTGTCCAGATGTGTTAATGCTGACGTTTCGCGAACCGTTGCTCGCCTCTTCAGTGCTAACTGAATACTGAAGACCTACCAAAAACCTCCCTCATATACCTAACTTTACACCTCACTGCGCACATCTGGAGCTACCGCTCCCATGTGCTTTTCCACCTGACCGCGTTAGGATCAATTTCCATAGACCCTACTAATGTCAGTGCCGTCCTCGCGATTGATGTTGTCAGGATGTTTGTAAATTTCGATGGCTTCTCTAATAAGCCTTCGATGATAATTGCCCATCCTTGCCAATATCTTCACTTCATCGAAATCCATTGTGTGTCCCGACTCGTGACAGTGTTAAGCAACACCGGACTGTTGAATCTTGCCTAGCCGGGTGTCTCTACTGTGCTCCTTGATTTGACATTCGATGGTTCGTCCTGTCTATCCTACATAGCATGTTCCGCACTCACATGTTATCTTGTATACCCCTTCGATCTTCAGGAGTGGTGTGATATCCTTTGGGTTAGGCAAAAGATCCTTTACCTTCGCTGGTGCACTGTACCTTACCGTGATACCCGATTTCTTCAGTAATCTACCGATTCTTTCTGATACCCTATTTACGTATGGTAAGCAAGCGAACCCCTTTGCCTCTTGCGGCTCCTCTGAGACTTGCGGTTTTCTTTCTGTGACACCCCGTATGTCAGACTTGGTGTATCCATTCTGACGTAGGGCCCACTCCAAGTGTTTCCGTTCGTCGTCCAAGGTGCTGGAGTCGCATACCTTCTCGACTCTGTTGAACAAAGTGTTAATAACACTTCGCTTCTGTTGGGGATGGTGGTGTGATTTGGCATTCAAGTACCGATCGGTATGTGTCGTCTTACGGTAGACTGTATGTTCAAGCCTACCCGGTGACGTTCTGTATACCAGCACATCCAAGAAAGGCAGCTGATTATCCTCTTCTATTTCCATCGTGACTTTGATGGATGGACTAACATTGTGCAGGTGGTTAAGGAACTCAGAAAGTTTATGCTATGTAGGAGAGACAGGACGAAGCATCGAATGTCGAATCAAGGAGCACAGTAGAGACACCCGGCTAGGCAAGATTCAACAGTCCGCTGTGGCTCAACACTGCCACGAGTAGGGACACACAATGGATTTCGATGACGTGAAGGTGTTGGCAAGGGTGGGCAATTATCATCGAAGGCTTATTAGAGAAGCAATCGAAATTTATAAACATCCTGACAACATCAACCGCGAGGACGGCACTGACATTAGTAGGGTCCGGCAGTCGATCCTAACGCGGTCAGGTGGAAAAGTACATGGGAGCGGTAGCTCCAGATGTGCGCAGTGAGGTGTAAATTTAGTTATATAAGGGCGATTTCTTTGGTAGGTCTTCAGTATTCAGTTAGCTCTGAAGAAGCGAGCAACTTGGTTCGCGAAACGTCAGCATTAACAAATATTGACACACGGCATAACCCGGAACCAGTTTATTTTCTAAATGTAATCATATGCTTGATTGTACCGGGTGTTACCAAAACTATGAAAAATTCTTAAGGGTAAAGTATCTTTATGTTCAAATATATGCAAAAATGTTATTTGAACAAAAGTATTTAGATATATCAGAGGGCATCAAACACAAAATTATAACCACCTTCTCCACGGCATATACCGTGGAGGTGTGGGGTGATTTACTAACAATTAACATTTTTATTATCAATTAGTCAGAAAATTTTATTCTTCATAAAAGCTTCTGGATTGTCTTAAACCTAAAATGAAAATATTAGAATGCAATTATCTGCTTGCATGTACCGGGTGTTACCAAAACTATGAAAACACTGATGAGCAAAGTACCTCAAAGCTATGCAAAAATGCTATTTTAAACAAGTATGTATTTGGAAATATTAGAGTTCTTTAAATAGGAAATTATAATCACCTTCTCCGTTGCATATACCGCCCATTGCCTAAAAGCTGAAAAATACATAAGAGTAAAGTACCTTGATCTCCAAAGCTATGCAAAATTATTATTTGAAAAAGCATGTAAAATATTAGATGACATTAAATATGAAATTATAGTCACCTTTGACGATCCATTTACCGGGTGTTCATGTTTTTCAAACAACATCTTTGCATAGCTTTTAAAATGAAGGTACTTTGCTCTAAGGTGACCAGATTGTCCCGCATTTTTTGGGACGCCCGCGCGTGGCCGTATGTGAGTCATGATAAGGGCGTATTTTGCATGGTCGTAACATATCTACGTCACAATATTGTCAGATTATTATTTACTCTTAAGAGTGTTTTATGGTTTTGGTTACACCCGGTACATGCAAGCAGATCATTCAATCCTAATATTTGCATTTTAGGTTTAAGATAATTCAGAAGCTTTTATGAACAACAAAATTTTCTTAGAAGTTCATAATAAAAATGTTTCCCATTAGTGTCCAACTTTCCACCAGACACGGTATAAGACCATAAGACAATTAAGAGATCTTTCAAAACCCTATTTATTTCCCACACCCGTATTTTTCTAATTTTCCGAATATGTAAGACCACACGACAATCAAAATCCGTAACAGGAATATGTTAAAGTTGGTAAGAAACCAAAAGACGGAATGGATATAAAACAATAAATCTATTCTTTGATCAATGATTGTCCTTAACATCAATCCTTAACACCATCCTTAAGTTTAGGAATTATGACACCTTCAAGCAAACTATTATTTAACCGATATCTATTAATCTCCACTTGGTAAAATCGGAATTATGACTTAGTTAGCATGGAGAATTATGTCTTTTTGTCAACTATGATTAATAACTGTTTTATACCCAAGTACCTGCTTCAAGAATTTTTAATGTCTTAATATGTAGGTACGCTCTTAAAATTTAAGCGGATCGCTGTAATACTACAATTTTTTAACCAGTCCCCCTTGGAAAATTTTCTAACGGCGCCCATGCTTCTCATCCCTGTGGCTCGTAACAACCACCACCGAGTTGGCAATTAGTTAAGTAATTTTTCGGGATTCGCATGCAAATGGGCGTGGGAGTAGTCCTAAATGGCCCAATGCGTACTTCATCCAGTATAATCAAGAGTGGAAGAATATTGTTATGTTATGTAGATCGATTTATCGTAATCACGTAACTGGTCCGTAGAATGTCGCGCTTATAAAATTTTCATTACCGAATCTACTACGACGGATTTTCCATTAATGAGAAGGTGGTCGATGACGTAGACGGCAGATGTTACTGAGCTACGCTTGTGTAATAAAATGTCCTCAGACGCCATTATCATCAATTGACCTCTCCGATTCATAAATTGGATATTTGCGTCATCAATGCCTTATGGAAAACAATGCGCTGTCATAATAAGTGATATTAAAAATATTATGTCGGTGTGAAATTTCTTATATCACTGATACATAGGGTAGCCGAAGCATGTCTTATAAAGTAAACATTTTGTCTTTTTTGCTCCGATATTTCTTTATTTAACTTTTAAACTTTAATCGTATACTTGTACTCAGGGCTGTGGAGTCGGTAAAAAAACTTTCGACTCCGACTCCGACTCCAGATAATTTTCGTAGTCCGACTCCGACTCCAACTCCGACTCCGGCAAAATTTTATTTGTTTCCAGCGAATTTGTTGGCGAAAAAAATTGTAAATAAAGTCAAAAAGACCTGTTGATCGGGCCACACACAGTTCCGACAAAATTTAAAAATGTCGCGTTTCTATTTTTTCAAAATATCTGGTCATTAGAAATTCAACTGTTTCCTAATTTGAGAGAGCACATAATTTTGAACTAATTTAACCGATTTTCTATATTTAATAATAACAAAAGTAATGACAATCCACTGTATAGTACAAAGTAACTCATTCCAACTAAAATTCATTCCAAAATTAAGTGCAAAATAAGCTGAAAATAATCTCTACTCTTACTTCTGTTAGTGGCAATGGCGTCACAATTCTGGCTGCAACGAGTATTATACTTGTATACATGGATATTCCTATATTTCAACTTAAATAAACGGTCCTATTTCACAAACTCAGTAGGTAGCCATTTAAAATCTCTACATATTTTGTTAAATACAAAGGGATGTGATACTTTTAATAAATTTGTTCATGTGTCGAAAAGAGAACCAATTTCGGTTAAACATTTAAAGTTATCAAACATTAAAGCTAAAATTGCAAAGTTTTATTAGTAAAGCTGTATCCTTTACAAACATTCAGATATTGGGGCGAATAAAAATAAAAAGAAATTTTAGAGTTTATACGACTGTGACACCATACGCTGTTTCTTCTAGTACAAAAGCTGGATGCAACTATTTTTTCTTTTTAAAATTGCTAGAGAAAATCAATAAAATACTTTTTGCATATTTAATGAATTGTTCAGCTGTTGTTTGTGGCCGAACGAATACGAGCAAATCCTCTTAATTTTTATAACTAAGGAAAATCACACGTTGTCGCTTCACTCTGGAAAGTTCTAATTCGTCTAGTATACATCGTAGTCCGATTTTTTTTATTTGCAGATGATCTAGCTATCATGATTAGCACATTGAAGGTGGTTTTTAGAAATTGGAAATAAACTATATATGCGACGCGGCAAGCGTCTCACAATAATCAGTTGCTAATCATCATTTACCATCGACCTGTGTGTTTTGTAGTTTAATTATATTAACATGTGTAGGTAGGTACTTTGTAAAAGATCTAATCATATGTTTAGTTAATTTTTTACTATCAATTGAGGCAACCGACTCCGACTCCACAGCCCTGCTTGTACTGCAAATACTTAGAAATGGTATGGTTTGTGCAATCTATCTTCGGAAAGGATGTTTTCGATGAACGAAATAGATATACCGTTAAATCCATATTTACTGTCACTACCAACAAAATAAACTAAAATGTTTCCAACTCCTGGATTCGGGTTTCAAGATGATATACAGGGTGCATCCAAGAAAAGACGGAACAAGCCGTAACATAGTTGTTAATCATACGATTCATTTAAGTACACGTAATGCCTTCTTCAATAGTAAATTCTATAGTCATTTTTGGTCAGGAGTACGTCAACTTTTGCTTTTGAAATGGGACTGAATATAAGCGAGTTAATCAAACTGGCAGGGTATCAGGTATAAGTACAAAGTTTCAAGTTTACTTTGAGACCCTTTTAAAAAGTCTAGGTCAAAATCACAATATTTGACATTATGACCTTAAGTAACTATTGAGTCCCGAGTCGTTCAGGGTAATAAAGTCTTTCCAAAATGCCTAAGCACATTCCATTCACAAAATCCAAGACTTATCAATATTTTACAATTTTCAATTCTGTTTTACTCGAAAATTATCTGGTTTAAGCCCACATAATTTGGACATCATTACTTTTCAGAATAAAATCCTCTAAAAGATTTTGGAGAAAGAATCTACCTACTGTCCTATTTGAAAACAAAAGTTGACATACGTAAAGAAATGAGGTGCGCTATGAGTAGGCTTACTATACGTCCCGGTTTGACCGGGACACCGGTGAGACAACTGTCCCGGCGTCCCGGCCGGTTTGGTATTATGTACCGGTTAAAATGGTTAACAGGCATTTCTATCAGTAACAAAGCACTCATACCAAAGATTGGTCGGTACCTGTCGCCATCTAGGAACTAATGCCTCAAACACTAGTTTGATAATAATCAAACTAGTGAATCAGGCATAATTTTTGAAAAATGTAGACTGTTGGGAGGTAAAACACAAATTGCTATCTTTGAAACTAGCAAGTGCTAGAATTCTAGAAGTGTAAAAAGACCTCAAGTTATATTTTTTGTCAAGAAAAATACCTTTATGCTATACGAATGATATGCTTTTCTTTGGCGGCGATATATGTATGTATGTATGTAGGGGGAAGGAGGCTGGGCATAGTACCCATAGCACCTAGGCCTCAGTAGGCCCTTTGTGCAGACCTCCCCTGCTCACTCTGGTCTCGTAAGCCAGTCCGGGCCCTGGGCAAAGGCAACGAGACATGGTAGAGGAGCGTTCCGGATTATGTCCATGGTTGGCCAGGGTTCCCCAAGAGCACTTACCCTCTGGTCTTCTAGGGCGGGGCATTCGCGCAGGATGTGTCTTACCGTCTCGTCGTCCTGTTCGCAAGCACGGCAGGTGGGAGATACTGACAGATGCAGATTGAACATATGCTTCCGTAGTCTGCAGTGCCCAGTAAGGAGCCCCGTAATAAGACGAAGTTTGGTTCTGGTTAGCTGCGTGTATTTCCTGGCTTCTTTAATGGAGGGATACTTGATTGTCTCCTTGGCCAGCAAACAGCCCGGTGTGTTGTCCCACCAGTGAAGGAATTCGTTATGGGTGATGTCCCTCACCATGTCCCGTAGGGCGGAGTTGGTAGGCAGGATGAAAGGTTCGGGTGCGATGGCTGCGTGCCCTGCGGCTCTCCGAGCAAGCCTATCGGCATGTTGATTACCTTTGTTCTTGGAGTGCCCTTTGATCCAGGTGAAGGTGATTGTATTATGCCTAGCTGCCTTTACTAGGGATTTGTGACATTCCAATGCTAACCCTGAGGTGAAACGACATCTTTCTAGAGTAAGGATGGATTGTCTACTATCAGTGATAATCACTATGTTTCTGCCTGACTTATTGAATTCGGTGATTATGTCAGTAGCAGTTTTCATGACAGAAGGAAGTTTGCCGAGAGGGATTGATGTACGAACTTGAAAGTTGTGCGAGAAGACGCCGGCTCCGGTTCCATTCTGTTTCTTAGAACCATCCGTGTAGATTTTGAGGCTCTTGCTGAGGTCGACCTCGGTGGCCGTGTTGTTGGTAAGATAGGGTTTGCTGAAAACATATTGTGGGGGCATGTAATCTGTAGGACATGTAATCTGTGCCACCATACCACCAGCATTGGGCATTGAGCATTGGGCAAATTACTGCAGTGTAGATACATAGCGTGAGCCTCGGTGAGAGTCCCCAGGAACGTCCTATGGCCCTCCTGCACTGACCGAACGCTATACATGCCTTTTGTACTCTGTTAGACAGATGATTGTTCCACAGTAGCTTTCTATCAAAGATGATGCCCAGGTGTTTGACCTCTTCGGAAAGTTGTAGTGGTATATTACAGAATTTTGGAGGTTTGAACGAATCCAACTTTCGCTTCCTTGTGAAGAGAACCATCTCAGTTTTGGAAGGGTTAACCGAAAGTGAGTGGTCTTTGCACCAGTTCTCAATGAGTTTGAGGGCTTCCTGCATGCTGTCGGAAAGAGAATTGATAAATTTACCTCTAACAAGGATGACCAAGTCATCTGCATAACCAATGGTATGGTAATGTAAGTCGTTAAGCCGTTGGAGGAGATCATCTAAGACGGCGATATATATTGATAGATATAGAAATTATGATGAAATTATGATGATTGATTATTGTAACAATATTAAGTATCGACTGCTAATATCGACACACAAAGCTGCTTCATGGTATTTCGTACGTCAAAATGTAGGCTCTCAATTAGTTAGCCACCCTTTCACGTTCTGTAGCGAATAACCTCTAAATCACAATAATTTGCATAGACCATATATGCAAGTTTTGAGATATATTATGAGGTTGTTAATGGTTACGAAAAAAATGTTATAACTTTTACAAAAATTGTTACATATCTTTGTTATACATATGTCAAAATGTAGCTAATTAATCGTTGTCTTTATTTACTCATAAACGCTGAGGGGTATTCTTTTTGGCATACCTTTATTTTTACATAGGTACCTATCTATACAAATATAAAAGTAATTTTCATTTTTATACCCCCCTCATTTACTGTGGTTAGGGTATATCGAGTTTGCCACAACATTTGTAACACCCTTAAGGAGGCGCGGCAGATACAGTATTTGATCAGCATTGAAAACTAAATCGATTTAGCTATGTCCGTCTGGCTGTCCGTCTGTGTATACGATAACTGCCGTAATTTTGAAGTAATTGATCTGAAATTTGGTATACAACCCCTTATCTCTTAAAAAGTAAGGACAAGTTCGTGAATGGGCAAATTCAGTTCACTTGTTTTTTACGGTGGGGGTTATTTTGACTCAGCACGGCTGAAGATAATTTTCTTACAGGTTTATTATTCATAATAACAAATTACACTGTCCAACAAAAAAAATGCTGGACAAAGGACGATTCGGATAGAATTGTTTCCCAGGAATACGAATCTGAACACAGAAATGGTCAATTGGCTCTAGTTTTCTCGAAAAACTGTGTTAAATGTGCAAAAAATGCGTTTTTGGCTACTTTTGGACACTTGCAAAACCTATCTATACAAATATAAAAGTAATTTTCATTTTTATACCCCCTCATTTACCGTGGTTAGGGTATATCGAGTTTGCCACAACATTTGTAACACCCTTAAGGAGGCGTGACAGATGCAGTATTTGATCAGCATTGAAAACTGAATCGATTTAGCTATGTCCGTCTGGCTGTCCGTCTGTGTACACGATAACTGCCGTAATTTTGAAGTAATTGCTCTGAAATATGGTATACAACCTTATCTCTTAAAAAGTAAGGACAAGTTCGTGAATGGGCAAATTCGGTTCACTTGTTTTTTTTTTACGGTGGGGGTTATTTTAACTCTGCACGGCTGAAGATAATTTTCTTACTAGTTTATTATTCATAATAACAAATTACACTGTCCAAAAAAAAATGCTGGACAAAGGACAACGATTCGGATAGAATTGTTTCCCAGGAATACGAATCTGAACTCAGAAGTGGTCAATTGGCTCTAGTTTTCTCGAAAAGCTGTGTTAAAGGTGCAAAAAACGCGTTTTTGGCCCCGGTCAGAGCACACTCCTTTTTCCTTTATCTATACACTGTACAGGCCAAATAAAAACTTGACGGAAAAATGACAACCGATTTCAATAGAATTTTTTCACATAAATCCGAATCTGAACACAGAAATAGGGATTTGGCTCGTGTTTTCGCGAAAAGCAGAGTTTAAGGTAAAAGAAACGTGTTTTTGCTACTTTTATACGCACGCAAAACAATAACGCTATGTAACTAGTAGATGTTTATATGTAAAACCAAATAAATCTTTGAAAGTTCTCATTTGAGACTATGTATCTGGGAATCAGATGGCAGAAACTTTAAACATTTTACACCACTTTTTCATAGATGTTTTATGTTGTGAGATGACAGTTGGTTCTTATGGTATTGGCATGTCTTCTAGAAAAAAAGATTTACACTGACCCATTAATATATTATATTAATTAATTTACCTACACAAAAGCCTATAAAAATAGTTTTGCATTATTTACACTGCCTTTCTAAAAAGGAACTATAGCCAATTCACTATTTCTGCCTTAAGATTTGAATTCTACAGAAAAAAGACCTATCCGATCAGTTCTCATTTGTCCGACAACTTTTTATTTGGACAGTGCAATTTATAAATAAAAGAAGAAGCAGAGCGCTCCGTCCGGTACCGGTGCTACAATGGGCGCGCGCTCTTATAAAAAAGTGGTGTAAAATATTCAAAGTTTATGTCATCTGATTTTTAGCTATATGGGCTTAATGCAGAAGGTTCAAAGTTTTATTTGATTCTACATATCTACATCTACATCACAACGTTGTTTTGCATGTGTCAAAAAGTAGCAAAAAATACTTTTTTTCCACCTTTAACACTGTTTTTCGTGAAAACAAGAGCCAAATCGCTATTTCTGTGTCCAGATTCAGATTTCTGGGCAAAAATTCTATCGAACTCAGTTTTTTAACAAACTTTTAATTTGGCCAGTGCAATGTATAAAATAAAGGAAGAAGCAGTGCGCTCCGTCCGGTGCTGCATAAGGCGCGCGCTCCTACAAAAAAAAGGTAGGTGTAAAATGTTCAAAGTTTATGCCATCTGATTTCTCGCTATATGATCTTAAAGGAGAAGGTTCAAAGTTTTATTTGATCCTATATATAAACATCTACGCGTTTTTGGCACCTTTAAGCGTGTCTTTCGAGAAAACTAGAGCCAATTTACCATTTCTGTGTTCAGATTCGGATTACTGGGAAAACATCATTTCCGAATCAGTTGCCATTTGTCCGGCAACTTGAAGTCGGTAAAATTTGTTGGCCAGTGTTGATTGACGAGGACATAATTAAGGATATAAATCGCGAGCATGAAGTTTAAACGCGAGCCGTAGGCGAGAGTGTAAGTGTACGAGTCGAATACGACGTTTTATCTACGAGTCATAAATTCAGTCTACGAGTTATCTACGAGTCAGCAGAATGCGACCCTAACACTTTCTTTGTATAGAGTTGGACTCCGTTAACGGAGCTACCCGAGTCCTATCGAGATTTCGGTAGTGGGACCAAAGACGCACGTAACCAAGCTGCTGCAGCCGCGGGATTTAAGTTTCACAGGTCATGAGGAGAACACACGTTGAATATTACATTTGTGGGAGAGGTGGACACACATCCAATTTTATATAATTGCCAGCTCCCTGGCTATAGCAAGAAAGACGACGTAGAGAAGGCAGGGATTGAAGTCGGTAGAAATTAAAAGGTTAGAAAAAAAATCAGTTTCTTTCGCTAATCTTGATTGCTTTGACTATTGATGGTTCTTCTTCGAAAAAATCCTGGTTTTGCCTCTATTCATTCTTCGATCTTCTCCCAAGCTGAGATCTTCCACTGGTTCGAAAGGTCTAATCTTGTGAGGTCTTCTGAGGTGCCATAAGCTGCAGTCACCAGTAGATCTGCTATTATTTTTTTTTGCTCCTTGCCAATAGTTCAATATCATCCATATACTGCTAGGCACTGGTGAAGATTGTTTCTGGCGACATTAAAAAATACTGTTGTCTGGATGGAACTTATGGTCCAAACATGAGTAAACAAGCAATCCAGATATGGTTGATTGATCTAAACTCAGCATACTTACCTTGGACTCGTTGGGCACTTGCAGTACAATGCAGTTTTGCATTAAATAAGTAAATATCTTGCAGTCCAAATATATTTTTTTAGTCTTGAATTTTTTGAATTGTTTTAACTTTCCAAGGTTTTTTTCTGGGTGTCTACACACTCATTGCTCCGTCGCAGTGTCCAAACAAAAACGACAATAACGCAAATACCTGATCGGATGTAAAACTTTGCTTAAAGAGTCTAGTATTAACTAAAAATTGTTCAATTTTGAAAATATTCTTTAGGGCAAAAATCTAATAACAAAAAATAAAAATCTACAATCTAATACCTGTTGTGGTTTCTTTTAAGTTTTTACTGAAAACAACAAGCCAAATTATATTGATATCCTCGAATGTACTATGCGCGCCAAAAAAAAGTCGTACACCGTGTAGCTTTGTAAATGGTACTTTTATAATCTATACGCTGTCATTCTGACATTAATCATAGGCATGAAACATGCACGAAGTGTCAAGTTGACAAGCCAGAATTATATGATGTCAAAATTAGCTGTACGACTTTTTTTTGGCGCGGATAGTACATAGGTAGTTTTGCTTTTTTGATTCGAATGATACTACAGACTGACGATTCAAGCTTTGAGTAAAATTGTAACACGAAAACGTCGCGTCACTACAGAAAGTTGCACCTTGTGCGAAAGGCCTTAAATGTATTTGACAATGGTGGTGCGGCGAACTGTCAAATAACTGTCATCCATGTAGGTTTTGACAGACTCTGACAGTTGATAACTTCATTTGAATAGTGAAGTCATTATTCAAACGAACTGTCATTAATCATTATTATACAAAGCTACCGTTTTCATAATCATCGATGTCAGGTGTGTATCAATACTTGGATTCGATTGCTGGCCGTGATCAGTTCAGTTCAATCTGATTCGCAATCATTTGGCTAAAGTGCCGTTCGCTTGCTCGTTTGACGTCTGACTCAAACCATGCTGTGTTAATTTACAATACGCCAACGTTGACGGTAAATTTAGTTCCCCTCCGGGCACCTGCAGCGCTGATGGTAAAACTACGAGAGCTGAAGTTGAGTCATCGCCTAAAAACGTAAGAACAGACGCATGAAAAAGCACTCTGTTTCTTTCTAACGCACGGGAATGGTCTGTAACGTATCAGCAAAATAACAGCTGGAATCGATGACTCACCTTCAGCTCTCGTAGTTTTACCATAGCGCAAATCCGCCTACGGTGACTGATGTCAACGGTGTCAACCCTTAGGCGTTGACACATGGTTGACACATCATTCATTTTTGAAGTTTATGATAATTTAACCAATAAAGAATTACGTTTCAGCAGATTTTTGTTGTTCGGCTTATATTAAGGAAGTAATGGTAAATTCGTGTTGTGTGCCAAATTGCCCTTCTAAAGGCAAAGGAATTAATTATTTGCACCGATTCCCAAGGGATTCAGCGGTAAGTAAGCAATATTCTCAAAACTACAATTCTAAGACGCACCTTTCTCTAAGCAAGGGTCATTTAGGGAAAGAATTGGGTCTTAGAATAGATGACATACGAACTTTTTTTTATTTGTTTATAAATATAATTAATAAATACTCATTCTTTCAGTTGATGAAGATATGGTTATCTACCATTTTCAGGAACGACCTACTGGAAGTACCAATTGAAAAAATACAAAGAAACCGGAGAATATGCGATATGCATTTCTCCAAAGACCAGCGATTTACAAAGAATCGTAGAAACACTGATTTGAAATTTAAGTCGGTCCCAGATATTCATTTAAACTGTAAGTAGTATTATTAATTTTAATGCAATTTTATTTATCACAAATTTTTTAAAAAGTTAAAGAACTTCTTTGCCAATGTCCTTCAACGAAATTCGGATGAGGAGGAGACGTTTGAAGAAACGGAAGACGATGGGATAGAAGAGGAACTCGGCATTGAAATTATTCAAGAAAAGATTTTTAGCGGAAGGAGCCTTATAGCGGCTAATACTCATGCCTATATTGCGGGCTATATGGCGCGAAAATTAGTCCACAAGTTAAAGTGCGCAACATGCAAACAACATCTGGTGGCTTCTGGTGATTTGCAACACAGCACTCTTACAGAAGAACATGCATACAGTCACAGTCCTCATGCATTGCTGCGGCCAAGTTCGCTGTTAGTTGATTTATTTGGACTGTGCAGTAAAACTATGCACGAAACTCTGCCAAAAATTGCAAATGAGAATTTTATTAAAAGAAAATTGCTTAAAACGTTAAAACCATTTAAAAATTTTGCAAATTTTTTATGTGACAAACATAATTTGTTTGATTTATTTTGTAATCTTTTAGTAAAATTTTATATATTTACCTGGCTGAAAAATATTAATAAAATTTTAAAAGGTAATGATTTGAGAAATCAAAGAATTAATGACCCCCTAAAAGCCGCTGCATATAGAAAATTCCAAAAAATTCACGCCAAGAAGCAAAAAATTCTTAAAATTAAAAAATTGCAGATTTAATTATTAAGCATCTGGTATAATGTGTTAATTATTTGAAAATATTGAGTTTATTTATTCGTATTTCATAAATAATTTTATACAAAATATTTTCACAATTACATTCCATCGATATAATAAATAAACTTTAATTCTTACTGCACCGTCGATTTTAGGTGTAATTGTTGTACATTGTTTTGATAGTACTTAGTGTTTTCAAATATATTTTTTTAATTGGTAATATGTTATTTCATTATCAACATGCCAGCAAATCATCAGTGTTCTTTAAAAACAGTGTATGTTGAAACAGATATGATTTGCGAAAATCATTTGTTATTTCTACATACATACTCTGTTTTTAAAGAACGCAGACAAAATCTTTTTTTAAAGTTTATAGCAATGGAGGGAATGCTACTAGTGGCGCCGCGGTTGTGGTGCGTGGGGGAGAACTAAACACAGTGTCAACGAAAAAAGTGCCGAGTACGCCATCTCTATTATTATATATATATTTTATCTATGACGCAAACTCAAACTGATTCCACCAATAACAACAAAGATTTCAAATGTTCGATCAAAAAGATCGAAATTCGATTCAATTGAACAGATCGCGACCAGGAATCGAACACAGGTATGGTAGGGATCTTATTATGTGGATTATATAGTCATAGATGCGTATGCAATGAACTTATTATAGGTATGTGAGTCGTAGATAAAATTGTTTATTACAGGGTTTATTGTCTAAACGTGTCATTTTTAGCGACATTCAAAAGCAACAATTGAAAATGTGTTATCTTATCATGGTTAATCCGCATCGCGTTTGGTATCAAGCTAAAGATTCTCAAATATCTGTTGAGATGATAAAATTTACATAACCTTCTCATAATAAACCATTGAATTATTATTCAACAATTCAAGCTCAATCCATTTGGATTCACTAGTCATAATTAATTATTGTAATTCCAATCAGAAGATAACTCTAAAGTTGTCGATAGGCAACCCAAAGTGCGCCCCAGGCCAAAGTCCGACAGATGACAGCACCAGTGCAACAATTACAATCCGCTCGATGATAAACACAACGGATAAGCGTAATAGCCGATAAATACTTTGCAAGTTGGCGGTGTCACCGGCGGCGTCGTATCACAACTCATTGAATGCAATTACGCCTCATAGTTTACAGCAATAATGACCTGAGCGACAGTAGCGTTCGATCAGAAGGTAAAATACTATCTTGGCTTTAAACATCGACCCTGCTGCACAATGGCGGACGATCATAACAGCACCAGTGACGAGTCGGACACGGAGAGTCAAAACGAACTGCATGGTGTCTTGCAGAAATGGACTAATTACATACACGGATGGCAAGACAGGTATATAGTGCTTAAGAATGGCACTTTATCTTATTACAAGAGCGCTCAGGAATTAGGTTATGGATGTAGAGGTGCCCTGTTATTAGCCAAGGCAACGATCAAGGTAACTGTGGTTAACCGGATAATTGCACCAAATCATTGCTACTTGATTACTTTGACTGTATTTATAGCCGCACGAGTTTGACGAATGCCGGTTTGATGTTTCTGTTAATGACTGTGTTTGGTACCTACGGACTGACAGCGTCGAGACTAAACAACTGTGGGTCGACGCTTTGGAATCGTATAAGGTAATTACCGAAGCAAAATGGGAGGAAATATTGTGTTGGCAAGTAGGTTTCATGGAATTTGTTGTTTATTTTCTACTACAATACCAGACATGACAAATGTTTGTATGGTTGTGTTGTTAAGGAATCTGCAGTGTAAAAATAGGGTTTATCTACGACTCACATATAATAAGTTCATTGCATACGTATCTATGACTATATAATCCCCATCATGATACGCGGCAATGATTATAATGACACTAGCATTGTATAATAATGACAGTTCGTTCAAATAATGACTTCATTATTTGAAGGAACTCATCATTATATGAATGTACTGTCAATGTCAGTCTAAACCTACGTGGATGACAGTTATTTGACATTTCGCCTCGCCACCATTGACAAATACATTTAAAAGATTTGATATAAAATGGAATTTGTGAGTCGTAGATAAAACGTCGTATTCGACTCGCACACAACTGATATAAATCGCTCGCCTATGGCTCGCGTATAAAATTCATGCTCACGATTCATGTCCTTAGTTATGTGCTCATCAAACAATATACCATTAAGAATTTATTATCATTTTTAATTTAATCATAATAGTATATTATTTGACGAGCACATAACTAAGGATATAAATCGCGAGCATGAAGTTCATACGCGAGCGATTTATATCCGTTGTGTGTGAGTCGAATACGACGTTTTATCTACGACTCATAAATTCCATTTTATATCAAATGTTTTAAAGGTATTTGTCAATGACGGCGAGGCGAACTGTCAAATAACTGTCATCTACGTAGGTTTTGACGGACTTTGACACCAGCGTCATATAATGATGACAGATCGTTCAAATAATGAAGTCATTATTTGAACGAACTGTCATTATTATACAACGCTAGTGTCATTATAATCATTGGCGTGTAATAATGATGGGGATTATATGGTCATAGATTCGTATGCAATGAACTTATTATAGGTGAGTCTGTAGATAAATGATTATAAACTACAGCTTATATGTGTATGGTACCATGGTTTTAA
Source organism: Aphodius sticticus (assembly GCA_963966075.1). Classification (NCBI taxonomy): domain Eukaryota; kingdom Metazoa; phylum Arthropoda; class Insecta; order Coleoptera; family Scarabaeidae; genus Aphodius; species Aphodius sticticus. The sequence continues at coordinate 51,361,811 of OZ014507.1, read as the reverse complement.
AATTATACTATGTATGCTAGTCTATAACTTAACAATGTACATAATTACTATCGTGTTATAAAGTTTACAACATCTTACTATTTATATACGTCATGTACATATTTATTTAACAAAAATGAACGTATCATCGGTAAACTTTAAAAATCCCATATGTTTATTCAGAAAGCAAACAATTTTTTTCTTTATGTATATTAACAGAAAAAAGATGTATCCTTCATTTTATACAGCACTATAACTCCAAAACTATCCAATAAATTTTGATCTGCTTTTTCCTGAATATTCCCTACAATACAAAGATATTCTCGGTGAAAGTCCAATCAAAAATTGTTTGAGGGTTTCTGAGTTATATAGAAAAAAAATGTAGTATGGATACATCTTTTATCCTGAGAGAGTACATATTTCTATTTCTGAGACAACATGCATAGGTTTCAAGATCATCAATGATACGATCATCGTACATAATAACCACAGACTTTGCTTATACATTTTTTTTAATAAAGCAGACAAAATCGTCCAATCTTTTTAATCAATTGTAATATAAAAATTTAGATTATGTATTTGGAAAACGTGCATTATTTTGTTCAGAAAATATTTACTATTGATTATTATGAGTTAGGGCTGTTCATAAATCATGCGAAATATTACACAGGAATGTTAGTTTTCAATAATATTAAAAACATGATAGAAACTTAAATGTGCTTATATTAGTAGTGTGATTGCCGGCCGCGCTCAGTTCAATCTGAGCGCAAATTTGAAATACTTGCTTCCTATTGGTGGAATCAGTTGAACAGAACCATAAAAGAACTAACCACAACTAAGCGCGGCAGCAATCGAACACTACTAATTTTAGTCACTTTTTTTAGCAAACTCACAAAACTAATGCATATGGGAACTACAAGCTCAGAGTAGAATAAGACCTTACAAAAAGGTGTTGGAAGATTTACAACAATAACCTTAATGAGGGCAATAATCACAGACCAATATTTTTCAGACTGTTTTTGTCACAAAGCTTTGATAGGTAACGTAGATAGGTTTTCTCCGTTTATTGTTAACCTGCTATTCCAAAGTCTCTATTACGACACATTACTGAATCAAAACCCATATTTTGCAGTTTTTGATAAGCTCAGTAAAATAACATGATTATGTTGGACTTATCTAAGTAGCCTGAAATGAAAGCATAAAGCTGTGAAGGGGCAAAACAACTTTGAAGTGATATAACAGTTAAGAAACTATCAAAATCGGTTTTTATTTGTCTAGGAGAATATTCCTAATGACAAAAAAGTACACCCTGAAATCCTTCATGCAATTGCCTGTAACAATTTTTTATTATTTTTAAATAAGTTAATATTAAAAGCATGCATACTTATTTAGGCGGAATCTGGCTACGGTACAGGATCCGAAAACAGCTTGAAGCGACATGGCTCGAGCGTCAGCCTCCAGTCGACAACTTACAGTACGGCGTCGACCAGCAGTTTCAAACGAACTGGTCGAAACCTGCGTGAAAAACTCGCAGAATTGGACACTTTCAAGGAGATTTTATGCGGACAGATTGACGTTCTGCAGCAGTGCTTTGATATATACGCGGAAAATAACGCCATCACCGATGTTGAGAATGCCAAAAGTAAATATTTCAGTCGCAAATGATTTTTTATTATTTTATTTTGTTTTTATTTTTTTAGAATTGCCTGACGTCGACTTTAAGGGTGAAGCAATTACGTTCCGGACGACGACAGCCGCAGTATTAGACACTCTTGCCCATTGCGTAGATTTAGTTATGCAGAGAGAGGAGTCATGGAGGAAACGTCTCGAGAAGGAGTCAGAGAGGCGGAAGAGGACCGAAGGAATCTCGAAGAGCTATTTCGAGCAGTTGCAGAAGGCTAGGAATGTGCATCCGGGACCCGACTTGGAAGTAAGTTTTTATTTCAGTTTTCACATGGTCAAATAAAATTGTTTATAAGAAATAATAATAAAAGGACTTCTTTGTGCTTCAAATCAATTGTTCTTCATGGATAGGAGTTATTTCGGTGACAAATAATTTTTTTTATTTTTAATACTCCTCAAAAATGTCAATGATCAACATTTATATGAAAATAAATTTCCAATCCTGGGTTTGTTGTCTTTCTTGTGTTGAACACCAGTCAGCTATAAGTTGGCTTTTATAAAAATCAACTTTTTATATTCAGAAAATATATAGTAAATGGTGATATCCAGGCGGAATGCAAATTTTAAATAAATCAAAAATTACAGCCACAACCTGGATTCGAACCAGGGACCTTTGCGTTTCTAGCACAATGCTCTCCCATCTGAGCTATTTATTTCATTTACTATATATTCATTAATCATTACGATAAGTCTGGAAAAGTACGGTTTGTCCGTATATTTGAAAATGTGAATTTTTGATAAATATCAATGTCAATGATTTCTTTTTTTCTATGAATGTCCGTATAAGTGGAGTGCAATAAGCTTTTTAACTCAGATCCCGAGCAATATGATGTTTTAAATATAATATATATATTAGTGGAGATTCTCAAACATTTTAAATAAAACAGCTTAGAGTCTGCTCTCTTGTTATCATGTTTGTTCACTACACATTCGTAAATATAGCAAATTATGTGTATAAAATTGCAATTTAACTTGTCGATATCTCTTGTGACTTTACGTCTAAATAAATTTACTCGTTATTTGTTCAAAAATTATTTTAAACAAAATTTCAAAATACGTTAAATAAAAAGTCGTAAACTTTTCTATTGATTAAGCTATAAACACAGTGCAATAGATTTCATAAAAATCTGAGCGTGTTCTCCGAGTTTTGAGCTTTTTCTATTTTTAAGACTAATACAACGCTATTAGGCTTGAAAATAGTTGCCCAATTCAGTTCTATTTGCCCAAAAAGTGATACTTTAGTAAACCAGACGTAAAATCACATATGAATTTAGTAGTTAAACCTATACGCAAGCACTCTAATTTTAGCGCAGTAAATAGTATTTTTTCAACAGTAAACATTCCTTATGCCAATTAAAACATTCTCAGCACTCGTAAAATTATTTATTATTCTTTTCTAATAAAACATTACTGTTCTGCTATTTTTGTCATTGGTGACTCAATGGGTATCGTATTATACAATGAGTAATTATTACAGATTCTTATCTACCCATCTGTAAACACTATCATACTTATCACTTAAATTGTCATATTTCCCAGTTATAGTTAGATTAGTTTGATGATGACTACTGCTATTTTCAAGATCTGAAAAGCCCCATTAATTCCTGGGTTTTCTTAATTATGTTATTATTGTGATTTAATCTGTTATCTTTGTGTTGCGCCATTCACATATTCAATTAGTCTTTTAATCAGTTCCATAAATGCACTATTCATGGTTTTATCATGGTTTCTAATTATGCAAAAAACATTAGAACTTAATGGGGAATTCATGTAAATTGTAAATAAACTCCTTGAAATGATAATTATTATATATTATATAGTTACTGAAAAATGTTGGATAGGCATATTTGCGACAAAGCATTTTGTGTCAAATAGTTTAATATTGCTGCCTTTTAATACATTTGATTAAAATTTCAAAGCTATTTTATGCTCAACGTAAGTAGATTTTAATTGTTTTATCTTATCAGTCTTGAAAAAGAAATAAATTGCAGATTTTCTACAAATTAAGTTATTCAAATACAATTATGTTACTGTAGTTCAGTAACATGCTAATAATAAATAAATACTGTGTCTTAAAAGATATTAAAAATCCTCTACTAAATTTAAAAACACATTTATTTAAATGGGTGGTTCTACGATAAGAGGTCGCATTTTTGATGATTTGTGGCAAAACAAAAACATTGTTAATTTCAGTATTTTTCAAAATTTTGTCATTTACAGTTACTAGGAGTCTATCTGCAAGAGGCGAGTCATGTTTGTCATTCTTCACCAAGTGTTCTTTTACTTCGAAAACAAAAACAAGGGACATACATTGGGCAGGTGATAGATATATGGGGTCGGAATTAATGAAATAAAACAATGAATTTATTGCTAAAAATCAATATTGATTATCATATTAGCTTAATAGGGTATTTGACTGTATTAAAAATATGGCATGTATTATAGTCATCCTAATAGATTACAGTTTAAGAAAACTATTTGTTATTACTTTTCAAAAAAAAAATGCTTTATTTCTATGAAAACCCAAAATTAAAATTGAATTTTATTCACGTCCTATCACGTGATTGAAAACGCTCTGTAATTGGGTCAGTCTCCAGTGATGTCATTCGTTAGTCCGCCTTAGAGCGCGTTCGGTTTGTCAGGGTATGGTATGGGGAGAGCAATGCTCAGATAACTTGGGTCGGCTGTCTCTCTCTTATATGCAGATAAACGCCGTATGACGTTAGTCCGCCTATTATGCAGCGCGTCACTCTCACCGTAAAATACCGGGTATCCGAACGCGCATTTATGCTTCTCCCGTTTGAATTTAATAGCACGAAAGCGTCATGTAAGCATAACTTTGTAGGTTAGGATAGCCCTAACCTTCAGCTGTCAGATCAGATAATACCTTTCGAAAATACGATAGATAACTTATTCTAGTCAGTTTTACTTATGTCGAAGTAATCTTCACAACAGAAAACACTTGTATTGGCGACTATTTATTTCATTTGGATTTCTACGAGCCAACCACTTTCTTCGCAGTTTCAAATATTGCGGAACAGCTACAAATAGTTTATCCGGAGTTTTTCTTGACGTATCTCTGCATTGTGGATTTATACACCATTTATAACCCATTTTTATGTAGAAATTGTGAAAACAACACACCATACAACACAATTACCAAACGGCGACGATGCCGATGCTGACAGACCATATGGGCCGATTTGACATCTTGACATCACATCATCTTGACATCACTAACCGGTGACGTCAAAGAACAGAAAGTATCGTTTTGGCGGGACTTTTTGTGATTCAATTTTTAATGCTGATTTTTATGAAATATTGAGGAAATAATTACAAAAAATAATGCATTTACAATGTAGAGTGAAGGAATAAACACATTAAGATGGTTTTCTAAAAATAGTCAAATACCCTATTGTTAATCAGTTAATCCTTTTTATTTTTTTTGTATATTTAGTATATGCGATTAATTTATCACCTATGGTCAAATAGGGTGGTTCAAATTGGCCATTTTTATTTAGAAAGCAACGATCCCCTCAAATCGTGTCCAAATCAAAAAAAAAAGTGGACACATATTTTTTTTCGAAATTTTGATTTTTAGGTGCCTGCCGAGGCCTCAAATTTACATCGAATCGTATGTGTAAATAGAATTTGTTTAAACAAATGGAAATTAACTGACAATTTTCTGAAAGATGTACGTACATTTTTTCCTTTAAGGGTAGTTTTATGAAACTTTCAAGCTCTCAAGTTTTCAGTTAGGTACATTCTGTTTTTTTTTGTGGAAGATAATTTAGAGTAGCCCTATGCAATGTTTAAATCCAATTTTAAATGTTAAATGTGAGTGAGAGTCATTGCTAAAAATAAAAATAGAAAATTGAGCAAGAACTCGTCCTCTTATTCCATTTGTTGCATTTTACAAATTGTTTTTAAACTTCGGATCAAGTGTCAGTAGCTACTAAAAATAAAAACAAAGCAAATGGCATTTGTTCGGTCCTGCTATTGCACCAAGCACCCTGCTCTGATCTGACACTTAAGGCGGGTTTTTCAATAGCAGTTTATTTCTGAGTTGTACCGAACGCCATTCTGTTCTTGATCGCCGTTCACAGTAAATGGGTTTTTCAATACCATTTATACAGCAGTTCAACTGAACTGATAGCAAACATCCTATTGAGCATAATTAATACGGAGTGTCATTCGTGCAAATGAAACGCCAATATGACAGCGGTTTGGTTTCCGTAGAAATGTCAAAAACAAGTCAAATAACCTATATAGTGGATTGTGATTGTATTTGTTGCTACTTTATTGAAGTGAAAATGAACAATGAACCGTGTAATAAGACAAGGCGCGCACAAAATTTTAGTAGTGCTGAGAAAATGACATTTATGAAAACGGATCATGGTATCCGGCTAGAACTGCTGGAAGAGGAGTATGAAAAAAAAAGGAAAGAGTTAGATTATTGAAATATAATATATTAACCATTTTCCATACGTATAATATTCAGTTGAAATAAAATATATTGATAGTAACATTTCTTTTTTATAATAATGCATTAAAATACTGAATGAAAATATTACGGGTAATATATTGTTTAATGCGTTTCTTGCATTATTTGGTGGCATATTGTCTTGTGGAATATCGTTCAACATTTGGATTGCTGCTTCAATTTCATGATCTACGGGTGGTTCCAACTCATGCCTTTCGCAAGCAATATTGTGCAATACTTCTGTTGCCACAATTACAGCCTCAATTCGATCCAACTTCAGCCGAATGCCAGTGGCTAATATCGGAAATCTGCGTTTCCACACACCATAGGATCGTTTGACAGGATTTGTAGTTCTGATCTGTGATTCATTGATAAGTTGTTCAGCGCGTGTCACAGGATTGGCCAATGGTGTTAACAAATAAGTTTTAATAGGGTACCCACTATCTCCACCAATCACACTGTCGCTCATTTCCCCTCTTTGCAAACTTCCTGCAGATGTTTGAATTCCTAAGTATATTGGAATCGTGTGCCGAACCTGGCCAACGAGCCACGATGTTCAATATTTTCAGGTCTGGCCCCGATATTGTTTAAACATTCATAGAAAACAAATGCTTTCTATTTCTAAATGTTTCTCCATTTTGACCATCAGGAGACTGAAGTTTAACATGTGTGCAATCTATGGCCCCGATGCATCAAGGAAATCAGGCTATGTTGTAAAATGTTTGCCGAATAGTACGGACTTCCTCTTCTGTACTGGGCATTTTAATATAATGTTGGCGAAGACTAGCAATCGCACGGCATACTTTGTGTACGGTATTGCTTGCAGTACTTTTATGTACGCCAATAAAGTCTGCTACTGTTACCAAAAATGAGCCTGCTACTAAAAATCGTAGTGTTAGCAGCACCATTGTCGCAGGGCTTATAGCGTGATTTCTAAAATACCGTAAACTTGGGTGACTTTGGCCGCCCTGGGTGACTTTGGCCACTATTCGAAAATTTATTTATATTGTTTAGATCTTTGTTAATATTTCAAACATTGCGAGTATTTTTGGTTATTTATATTTTAGATACTATATTGAATACAAAGGTGCTTAATGTAAGTTAGATGATAATTTATTTTTTTTGTGGCAGTGTTCAGAAGATAGCTTTGAAAATTGACCAATTTTGGTACTATGAACAACTTTGTTTGTGTTGAGCAATCTATCAGCATCTATGATTTGCCGCCGATAACATTAGTCCTGTGGTTTGTTAGGGATATCTTTCTGCAATACCCGCGTAGTTAAAGTGCTTGGTGTAGTCAATCGAGGAAAGTAAAGTCGGGCATTCTCAGTGGAAATGGCCATCAAATGATGACATTTCTGTGGTATGACAAAGATGACATTTTACAAGCAATAAAAACACCTGTCCCGTCCAAAGGAGGTTTCTTCATTATACCAGAAGTACAAAATTATGTCTAGCTATACCGGGTGATTCAATTTCGAGGCTTATTAGATCTCGCTTATTAGTGGAGATAGAGGCTATATTTAAATTTGGCAAAGTTTCGTATTTTTGTGCTGAACAATTATCTGAAAAGAAATTTTAGCTATCATTTTTCATTTTAAAGATATCCGCAAAAAACTGAAATGTTAAGATATCGTTTTTAATTTTTTATTCAAAACCAAACGTAGCTAGACATATGAAACAAAAACATTCTACAGCGACTTTTTAACAAGGAATGCAGTGTTATTTTTTAATTTGAAATAACATCAAAGATGGCGGCGTAATCATGGCCAACTTTTGTTTTTCTTATGGGCGCCATATTGAATTTTGGCATTTTCCGATAGTCGTGTTTTTTCTCATTTCCGCAATGTATAACATGTTAGCATTATTTTTTAAAATAGTCATAAAATAGTTTTGTCATGATCTTATTGCTGATTTTAACATATTTTGTTCTTGAACACTTTTAAAACATATTTGGTGGCCAAACTCGAGCATACACTAGCTTATCGCTTCATTGGCATGATAAACAGTAGTATGGCCAAAGTGACCCAATAATGAATTCTGACTCTGGCCACCCATATATATATACATAAAAGAAGTATATCCTGACGTTGGAAATATTAGTGTTTTGATATTTTTGAAGTACTAACAAAGACCCAAAAAATAGCACAAGTATGAGTAATTATAACTAATCTGTTAAAAGTTACCAGACTTCAAATTTCAAAAGTGGACTAAAGTCACCCAAGTTTACGGTACATATAAATCAAAATTAATACTGTCAGAAAACTATACGATCTGATAGTATATAACTATCAGTTTTAGAGGAAATATCTCCTTCTATTTCTTGTATTATTTGTTGTACTGTAATCTTCCACAACCTAAATCGAACAAAAAAATTCAGATCATCCCACCTATCAAAATGATTTGTTCGCTCCCGTATCATCCGTATTCGCCTGTGCCTTCTACCGCCATTAACGTATAGAATATAGTCCGCATGGTCTTCGTCAGCGTCCGAAATATCGTCGTTGAAGTCTATCACGTCCATCGTAAAAATTGACAGCGAACAGCACTTATTGAAAAACTCGGCCTAGGGCGAGTTTTTCAATAACAGTTTAAACTACGAAACACTATTCAACGGCATTCTTTCTCCGCTCAAGGAACTTGGGTGTTTTTCAATGACAGTTCAATGCTTGATCGGCGTTCGTCAATGAACGGTCGATGTCGACCGTTTATATTCCGTTCAGGAGAGATTATCCAGGAATCATGGGAAATTTTGTTAACATAACCTAATCTTACTGCTGTGTGCTGCTGTGTCTCGTTGTCAATTTTTACGATGTACGTGATAGACTTTATCGACGATATTTCGGACGCTGACGAAGACCATGCGGTTTATACTCTGTACGTTAATGGCGGTAGAAGGCACAGGCGAATACGAATGATACGGGAGAAAACAAATCATTTTTATAGGTGGGATAATCTGGTTTTTGTTTGTTCGATTTAGATTGTCAAAGATTTCAGGACAACAAATAATACAGGAAATAGAGGGAGATGTTTCCTCTACAACTGATAGGTATACCGGCTATACCCTATAAGATCATATAGTTTTCTGACAAAATTAATTTTGATTTATATGTATGTATTTTACAAATCACGCTATAAGCCCTGCGACAATGGTGCTGCACTACTAAATTTTGTGCGCGCTTTGTCTTATATTACACGGTTCATTGTTGTCCATTTTCACCTCAATAAAGTGGCAAATACGATCACAACCAAATCTACTATAGGTTATGTGACTTATTTTTTACGTTTCTACGGAAACCAAAGCGCAGTGATATTGGCGATTCATTTGCACGAATGACACTCCGTATGAATTATGTCAAGCGCACTCTAGAGGACGTATGCTAACAGTTTAGTTGAACTGCTGCATAAATGGTATTGAAAAACACATTTACCGTGAACGGCGAACAAGAATAAAACGGCGTTCCGTAGAACTAAGAAATAATCTGCTATTGAAAAACCCGCCCTAAGGGCGAGTTTTTCAATACGAGCTTAAACCCCTAAGGCCATTTGCAGACGCACCGGCAAAACCGGATCCGATGCAATGTAATCAGATATGAATTTGCTGGTCCGGTAAACCGGCTGTGTGTGCCATCTTTAATTTAAAAACATTGCATCCGGCGGCCGGAGCCGGAATCGGATCCGGTTTTGCCGGTGCGTGTGCAAATGGGCTAACGGCGTTTATATCTCCGTTTAATAATTTTATGGGGTTTTCAATCATAGTTGAGCACGTAATCGCCGTTCTCGCCGTAGGCCGTTTATCTTGCTTGAACGCAGATTTGTTCAACTACCATTGGATGAACTAATGCACACACAGAATTAAAAAGCCTATTGAGAATAAACGGCGATCTAAAGTAGAACGTTGTTCTGATAAACGCCGATTTGTGCAGCAATTGAAAAACTGAACCTGAGCGATGTCTGGTGAACCCTTCCTCCATGGGTGAACCCAACGAACAAAGCTATAGTGATTTTAAGTCTAAAATTACTGTGACACCTATGCTGACAGTGTATTTTTTTGACATGCCTGGACATGTTCAATTTTGTTGTAAAGAATTTGGGGAATAGGTGTTTTATAAGGCTTAAAGCAAAATTTAATGTGAGTATAACTAATATTATGTTTTGTAAAATATTGCTTATGTGTTGCTATTCTGGTAAATATTAGAATAAGATTATTTTACTATGTATATCACATAATAGCAAGGTGAAGTTCATGTGTGTTTGCTGGCAATAAGCAGTTTTGCGGCCGCATTAACCAAATGACCAATTACTTATTCAGTACAAATCTTACAAAATGCAGTGCTTATACGATAGATATTTTAATGTAAATACTAGGTTAAAGTTTGGTAGTATTTTTTATTATCAATGTCCTTAAGTTTAATATTGAAAAAATCTACTTATTTAGGTGTATAAGTACCTTGTTTTCAATTATGAATAATCCCTTTTTTGTACATGCTGAATCTTCTACAGTGCGTCCCACTTAAGAGTGTAATACATTTATATCTCTTTTAGTTTTTATCCGATTTATTTTTTTATTTCATAAATGGAACACATTATGGCTTTTTTATTACCAAAAAACCCTTCGCCCTCGTCAAATGAAATGCAAATGTCATTTCATAAAGGATTCATAGGATCATAAGCGTGTTGTAAAAACTCAAATGTAGGCTATTAAATATTTGTAATGTTCATAAAACTTTGTATTAAAAAAACTCTGACATTATTTCATGATTTGTATCTATTTAGTTTGATATCTCTTTGCATTCGATACGTTAAATGTTTTTTTTTTGCAATAAGTAGGTCATTATACCTGGTGACCCGCGCTATAGGTACGCCCGTTTAATTTTTTATTTATGACGCTGGACAAACGAAATTTTGAAAAGGTATAATAGACCAAAAATGCAATTTTTTGGGATACTCTTGATGTTAGTATGACAATGAGGTCATCATTGAAATTTTAAATGGCATCCCTTATTATTGGTGTGATATTTTCAATCAGGATGACACTCTGAACACAAAAACATTTTGATTGTCAATTTTTTGCAACAAGACAACAAAACAATAACTTTTGTGTTTATTAACCTAGGTGGCTATCAATTGGTGAAAATAGTCGAAAATTGTCAAATAAACACTAAGTAAATCGATTTTTGGCAGATATTGTATTATTGGTGCCGTCTAGCGTGATTTTATTGGGTTTTGGCCAATGAGTAATTTTTTCCCGTGTACTTCATGGGTACACCCTGATTATTCGATAGAAAATCTTTTTCCTATTGCAATGACACACAATACTTGATATTTTGCTGAAAATCGTGGAAATGTTTAAAGCAGTGAAATAGATAAAATAAATGATGGGCCAATAAACAAAGTCAGCGTAGGGAACTGTGGATGAATGCTAAGGGACCGTCTCACGCGTCCTAAACCCGACAACTCGGAGTCATTCGGGCAGCTTCGTTACGTCGGTAATGTCATTCATAATTTTGATGGTGGAGTTGCGTAGTAAACGGATGCGTAAATCTGGTTACTTACTAGTCATGCACTATTTGTCATTGAGGTTATGTGTACAGTGAAATTAAAATGTAAATACTAAATTATTGACATTTTATATGGTACGTTTTTCTATCATACGTATATGAACTTCAGGAAGTACAAATGATTTGAAATGGTTGGATGAAGATATACGTTATTTTCTAACCTACAAATCCATCACATTGTGGAATGAATAACAAACCGATACCTACATAATGTAGATACTTGTGTGTAGACCGTAGATCACATTTTTTTAAATTTATTGAATTCATTTTAGCTCACAAACTCTAGGTTGCCCAAGAGACTGTGCGTCGAGCTAAAGAAGTACATTTTTATCAAATAATATCACATACTTATTACGTGATAGAATAAAAATAGATTAGGTACTCCCTCGTGTACTGTTATTCAATGCAACGTTCTAAAAGAAAATAAAGAAGTAAGCTTGGAAGTATGTTTGAGAAGCTACGTACTGGTTAATTTGAAGTAAAATGGTAGTTTTGTGGAAAAAAATCATCAGTTAAAATTGCAACAACTGGCGTGAATTAATCTGTCTTTCGTAGCAAGCAGTTTATGAATTATGCATGGAAAATGTAAGGACAGGGAAATGCATTATTTGCTCAGTTTAACTCATTGTATGCAAGCTTATTTTCTTTAACATTAGTTTAGTATTGCAGAATATAAAATTCTAATCTAGTCGATACTAACCTACGATTGATATCTTCGACACGTGGCTACCATGGCACTTGCACCGGAGCATCACCTGTTATCCTTCAGAAGATCTTTCACTTACTTTGCCGCATATCTAATAAACTTCATCCTGAATTCAATAGGTTTCAGTAATCATGAGATCATTGAAATGTACTCAATCATCCTTTCCGATATTAAGATTTTTTTAAATTTAATTTCAATTTATTGAAGGGTAGTATTTTAAATCACTGCTTAGTGTTATATGTATTTACCTTTTGTACATTAGTATGCAATAAACTTATTGTTATCATAGAGAAACATTTATCACAATTTAGAACTCATTCTGAAAACTTTTTTCCAATAATAGTCTTCCGCAGGACTATCAAAGCTCCGGAACTAGTACTATACAATTATCAGAAAGAAAAATACAAAAAAAAGTTTACACAATAGATTTATGGAATATAATTATAATTGTATAATAATTTTATCAATGAATTTAATAAAAAATCTTAAATGTTAAGAACGTAGCGTAGGAATAACGTAAGAATGTAACGTCTCACACCAAGTTTACAAAATATTTTAGTTACGCCACATTTGTTCCGGACAAGCGATCTCATCTCAACGATAGATTTCTTTGCCAATATAGAGTGTCTATTGGGGATAGCTTAGGCACACTGTTTGATATGTTTTGATTTTCTCATAAGTGGATAATAGCAGTGGCAGGTGGGCCACTCTTTGAGTCTAGTAACTTGGGTTGCATAACTGTTCCTTCGTTATCTTTCGATATTGATTTATCACTACGGAAGCACGGCACTATATGCTATACAGGTGTTATTAAAAGAATAGTCTCTCAGGCTTTCTGTTTCCAACTTCGGTTTGTCCAAGTTTACACTGCTATGAGAGTCCAGCCCGTATCATGTATGGTTATACAAATAGCTTTGCGTAGTCTTGCTAAGGTTCTCCTCCCTTGACACGTCTAGTTCGTTATAAATTAGGCTAGGAACTTATTTTGAAGGGCTACCGGAAACAATGCCATTAATAGGAACCCCATTAATATCATAAGCTTTATCCTTGACTGGCATACTATTATGGTATCATCTGCAAATAATAATGAATGAGTATACAACCAAATAATATTCGTAAACTTACCCAACCAACAATGCGCATATTCACAACAGATTATACGTTGTCGTGTCTTTTCCAATTTTTCCCTGACTGTTATTTGAAATAATGCACACGCATTATAAATATTATAATATAAATAAAAACTGTAATGCTTTTACCTACATCAAACATACTGAACATAACCTTCAAAATTCGGGCCCAGCATGCCAATTGCCTGCCAACCGTAGATGCTAAATACACTAGACAAGATGGACAAATGCCAAGGTCTATAAAGTAGTAAGGTTATCCAGAAACGAGATTTCTCAGTTTGAGGGGTAAAGGGAGATCGTGACGTCACTAGAGTCGTGCGCTGCCACCAATTTGAATGCTTATTTCGTTGTATGATTTAGGTTAAGTAGGTGCATAATTATATTGAAAAAATAAATGCATCTTTATTGTGATCATTTTTAAATGATTAGGATGGAAAAAAATGATGAATGTGATTATCACAACATGCTATTTCAATAATTTGTTAATAATGCTGAATAAGTACATTAGTATGTAATGTATGTCCGATTAAAGAAATGTGTTGTGCTAAACCAGGTCTCTGCAGTTGGAATCAAAATTTAGCAGAAATTCAGTGAGTGGAGTCAACCTACAAACAAAGTCAAGAGCCGGAGTCGAAGGTGGTATAACGGCAACCACATATTTTTGCAACCATGCAAATTGGGGGTTGAAACACTAAAATTATCAGGAATTGAAGTCGAATGTTTGGTTTACCGACTCTACAGATAAATAAATAGAAAAACTATAACTAAATCAGTATTGGTAGTATTGGTACAACTTGCTTATTAAACCACTCATTGGCTTGTCCTGATTACAATATTTGGTTAGAACATACGTACAAAGAAAAAATAAAAAATCAGTAAGAAGCTTTATTGTACAAATTTTCTCATCTTTGTTGTAATTTTATTTTTAATATCAGCTACTCTTCGTTAAATATTTAGATTTTTTTGCTGTTGAAAAGTAAAATTTAAAAAAATTTATCCGTACATATATTCTTTGCTCGACAAAAGCTTCCAAACTATGGTATCAATAATTGGATCTTGTTTTAAAAGTTCTCTTCTTAATTTACTGCTAATTCTTTTCGAATTATTAATCCCATCCCCCGTAAGTCTTTCGAACTTGCTAATTCATTTTATTAAACAAGCGTTTAAATTCTTCCGACGGATTTCTTAGGCCGTCAAAAGATAAATGACGTATCCAGGATGGAAGGGAGTATGGGTGCTCTTGCTGGTCTTCGTATGAGTAATGTCCCAATTGTGGATGAGTTCTGCTTTAAACTTTGATCACGTGGAAAAGTAAAATATGATATTGTTAATCCAATGTTGAAATGTTATACCTCATACCGCAACCCGGTACGGAGCAAACCATAGGCATCTAAAATTGATACATGATTTAGAATAATGTAATTTCCAATATAAATTAATATCTTACCTTTACTAACTTAATTACATAAAATACTACACTAATAAAACAACCAATAACGTAAAACTATCAACTATTGAATATAACAATATAAACGCAGAATAACGATTAAACACGAACAAAAGCAACCTTTCTAATTCACTAAAAAACCTATAACGAGCTGAGCTGGCAATAATTAAACGTATCTTTGAACAAACTAAACGTGCGATGTATGCGACGTGATGCGAAGTGTGCCGGGACTCTAGTGACGTCACGAATATAGAGCATATAGGGATTTGAGGGGGGTATATAAAGTGGACTATAGGAAACATAGCAAGCTGGATAACCTCTCTCTTTATAGACCTTGGACAAATGCTACAAGTGCTACTTATGAATGGGCAAACGATGATTCCCGATGAGTGCCGAAATGGGGGCGGGCGCGCACGACCGGTGCGCGTTAGGACGGATGCAGTCGTCTCTCACCTAACATCCGAATTTGACAGTTCTCTATATTGCTCATTGTTTGAGGTTATTGCCAGGTCTTTGTGATTATTAATATAAATAATTATTGTTATTGTTCATTCTTATTTAATTTGTTGTTTATATCGCAATTATTATATGAATTGAAATTTTAAAAATGCCTGATACAACACTATTTTTCATCAAGGCGGTGTCGGCAATACAGAGAACTGTCAAATTCGGACGTTGGCATTTAGCCATAGTTGACACCGCTGACTTTGATCATTAACGCATCATTTATTTTTTCTATCTCCCTGCTTTAAACGACATTTTCACGCTACGATTTTCAGAAAAATATCAAGTATTTGGTGTTATTGTAATCGGAAAATGGTTTTCTATCGCATAATCAAGGTGAACCCATGAAGTACACAAAAAAAATGACTGCACCAATGAGTACTGGGTTTTGGCCAATGCCAAAAACCAATTATATCACGCTAGAGGGCGCCAGTAACACAATATCGGCCACAATCGTTTAGTTATTGTTTATTTAACAATTTACGACAATTTTTATCAATTCATAGCCACCTAGATTAATAAACAAAAAAAGTTAATATTTCGTTGCCTTGGTGATCAAAACTGACAATCGATATGTTTCTGTGCTCAGATTATCATCCTGATTGAAAATATCACACAAATATTATAGAGCGCCATTTAAAATTTCAATAATGACGTCATTTCCGGAAAAACAAAAAGTAATGCTAAGAGTATCCCAGAAAAAGGATTTTTATTTTATTAGCACGTCTGAAAATTTCATTCAATTAAAAAAATAAACGGGCGTATAAATGGGGGTCACCCGGTATACTCATGGATAAGAAAATTCGGATACCCAGTTTACTAGTTGATCTGTTCATTAAGTTTCAACTACTTACTTTGATGATTTTTCAGCATATTGTAGGATAAATCATCAATATTGCCACATGTTATTATAATTTTCAAAAAAAAATTACGGATACTACAGGAAGAACACAAATTGCACGCACTTTAGGAGCAAAATTACGTTTTCAAATTTGAAAAGTCTGCGGAGCATAAGATAATTCCTAGAAAAGTTTTTTTGTATCCTTGATCCAAGAATTGATTCTTACTTTTATTTACACCACCTTAAATTCAATGCAAGGCTTTCATTCAACTTAGTAGAGTTCCATAGTAATTATTTTAAATAGTAGACAACAGAACTAACTTAAAAATCTTATATGGTCCAAATGATCTTACTTGCTTTTAGCTTAATATTAATTAAAGTATTTATTTTTTTTAAATTGCCATAAATATAAAATTTTGAGGTTACTTGCATTCAAGTTTTGTAATTCACTTTCTCCTTATTATTTATCTCAATCTCCAGTGCTATTATTTATATCTTCGCTTTCGTGCGTTGTTACCTCAAATATCGCATACATTTTCATTCACAGTCCTCAGCACAAACGGATACCGCAACAATTAAACTGCAATCACGAACTTATCTAACCTTATTAATAATACATTAACGTTCCAATGTATCACGTACGAAAACTCGCCCTCATTTGGGGTGCCCTGTCCACATTGCAGAAGAATTTCATGCGGCACGTCACGAATACCAATCGCTCACTTATGCAATAATGGCAGTATAGTAAGTAGATCGGTAAAAAAGTCAAGCCACCCATGACTTCAATTTGTCAGGTAAATAAAAACTAGCGCCACGCATCGCTTTTTCGTAGAAGTTCTCTGTGATTCGCCGCGTAGTGCGGGCGTGCTTTGTTTTTACGCGCCGTTAGAAGTTGAAGTTAACGCTGTTAGTTGGTTTTGGCTGTTTCTCGTTGTGGCTTGTGATATCTTTTATCGTGTGATAGTAGGCTTAAATAATGAAGGAACTCTATAAGATGGCTACCGGTATTTTTGCCGTCCGGTGTACGAAGACTTTGAGAAAATATGTGAGTTGGCTAATTGGAAATACGAAATGTTTTTAGCTTTGTTCTTGTATTGTCTGAATTGGTCGTCCGTTTTTAATTGTTTGTTGTGACGTATTTTTACTCATATTATTGAGAATGTACCCGATAAATTAGCGTAAGAACATTATTGTTATTGCAAACAAGCTTCTTTTTACTTTTTAACAAATATTTCTTTGGTTTAGTTACTTTAGAAAATTATTTTAATTATTTTAATGAAGATTTTTGTAAATTATTAGTTTTATATACAAATAATGGCGTTGTTGGCAGTACAAAATACATAGATGACTGTAATGTTATGAAATTATGGTTAAAAATCCAAACTGCCAGATTCTCAATTATTTTTAAAATCGTACTAATTTTCAGTGTATGATGATGAGAATTGGATCAGATTTGTTAATGTCTCTGGATCGCGTTACAAAGAGGAAAAGAAAATTAGTGATTTTTCAAACATATCTTAGCATTAAGTAAGTACGTAGGCTTTTAAGTAAGTACGGCCAGAATCATTTAGAAAATAAGGTGCTTCCGGGTTATGCCGTGTGTCAAGATTTGTAAATGCTTAGCATAAATAATGCCTCGTATATATTCAGGCACAACTGTACCGCTGACACATGTGACACTTAACTAAGCTCGGCTTAGGCTAAGGGCAAGATAACAATTTCGCATCTGCCACACCGTTCAGTTTTATGGTTAGGTTAGTTAAGCCTTAGCAAAGTTTTGACTTGTTAGTAATTGTACACGTTGGGAATTTTGGGTTGGTGGTTTTTGAAATTCCCGCGCATATTCTGACTGTTTTTGGATGTAAGGTTAACATTTGTTACGGTTACGCACTCGCGGGATATTATAGCTGCGTTCGGATATTCTATACCGGCTACACCGTCCAAATGACACGTGTGATTGGGTGTAAAAAGTGTATCGGTGTACAATATCCATTATCCGAACGCAGCTTTTGGTACCTGTTTGGATTTACACCTGTCATAATCAACTGATGATCAATTTCAACGATTGATAATAACAATTAGGACCAATTTCAACCGACTGAGATGTTGTTCAATATGTTAGTTTATTAATGATATCTTCATGTTAGGACAATATTTGAGTTTATATTATTAATAAATACATTCGTGTATTTGTTAATTTACATTATTATCTTAAATAATTATAAATTGAAAAATCATTGATTATTTATTTATTGTTTGATTTTTTAAATAATTCGACTGTGTGGTATGTAGAGCCCAACAATTTCAGCAACATCTAAAATCACTGTCTACTATTATGATCGATTTCTTGATGGATTTATTTATTGATTTGAAAATTATAATTTAATTGGATTTGCAAGTCCATTTTCTATTGAATTTACAAAAATCTGTACACTCTTTTTGATAAATGCGCAATCGCCCAGGTTTAATCATTGGATCTGCTATAAACTTTTCTAGAAAAACCCGAACACAACTATTTCAGCACCATCTATTGTATTACCATCATCTTTCATCATAAAATTACTAGCAATCTTCTTTTTGTTTCACCTTTAATCATTTTTTATTAATAGTGCTTGGGTTCCATTAGATTTTTAGTTCAAATATTAAATGATTGTTATTATTCTGTTTTTTGTTGACACCTTCCAAATAAAAAAATAATACATTTACTTAGATAATTTATTAACATAAAAATGATAAGAAAACGAAACCAGAAACAGTAAAAATTTGAAGATCGGAAAATAGTCCTTTAAACCAAACCTAAAAAATCTTCTTGTAGTAAAATGTGCTTTTTTGCTTTTGTGCCCCCGCGTATTTTTCAGGTCATAGGTAACTGTTGCCCAACTATTTTACATTCGTTTTATAACACCTTGTGTAAATATTATTAAAACAATTAATACTGATTTCAAAAAGTGTATTATAACAAACATTTAAAAACCAAGTCTCACCAAAATCGGTGTTGTTACAGTGTGTTGCAGGTTTCGACTATTTCTCATCTTTATTGACTCCACTAAATATTAAATTAGTAATAAATTTGGAGCGCAAATGTAAACCATTTCAAAGGTCACTCTTTGATACCTAATCAGTATGATTTTGGTGGATCTAGCATGAATTGGTGTGATGGTATGAAATGTGACGCACTTTTTTGTTTTTGTGGGTGGTGTGCATTTTAATGATATTGCTAATTGGTATGATATCCCGATAACAGGAAGATAACGGGAACGTTGAGCGTATTGAAAAGAACCATCTTTGTTTTCAAGAACAAACTAGGAGTGAAAGAAACTTTAGTCATTGTTTTAACGGTTAACTTTTTCTCTTGATATTATTTATAGGCGAAACTCGAATGACTTACAAGTTTAACTCTTTGTGAATTAATGACTAAATTATTTTTATAAAATAATAAAATGATTTCTGTTGTTATATAACATTGTTACATAACAATTTACATGTCATTATGGATTTGGGAGACATGAAATTAGCGAGATGAAATTTCGTTTTCCAACGGTGCTTTATGGGGAGGGGGGGAACTACTGTAGAACACAAAATTGTTTTTTTTGTTTAATTTATTTAAACGAGAATAAAACGAGAATTTAATTTGACAAAATTATTCCTGTTCGTTTGCTGAAATAAAGCGTTTATTTGATGAACCATTTACCGAGTCAGAAACATAGTATTCTAAAACATCTGAAATTTTGTTGAAGATCGGATCATTGGTTTTTAAGTTATGCCCTAACCCAATTTTATTTGTATGTTTTTGGGTGATTTTTTTCAAAATTTATTTAGTTGCAAAACAGAGAATAATATTTGCGCTGCTACAGAAAAAGAAGTGAGCACTCTTTTTGGAACCATAAACAAGTTATGCCTTTGTTTTTGTTCCAAATTTAATTGTATAGTTTCCTTTTAAATTACACCCTTCACCAATTCTTATTCCGAAGGCGACTTTACTTATAGGTACATACATAGTGTGTTCTTCCTGGTAGCCATTAAGTCTAAATATAAGTCGTTAACGATTCCAATACATCTTCATTATGATCTACACTTCTATTTTTATCAATACATTTTACTGACTAGACTACGCACCACCTTCTTCCAATAGGTATCGATAATTGCATTTTAATTCTATAAATAAGACGGCCATTAGCGGTGTAGCTGACACGTAGCGGTGTAAGTTCGCGGTTCTCGGTCCTCTGATAATTACTATACGTCCCATTTGCATGACCCATTTCAATTGTCTTTATAGCCCTGTTTATTCCGGCCCATTTCCGGGTGTCATTAGCACACGTCGGTTTACGTGTAGTAAAAGGTGTTGGGCTAATTCAGTCGGGTTATTACTAGGCCAGCGACACCATAAACTTTTATTTCTTTGTTCTAATTTATATATCGACCACCGGCAAATAGAACAGACGATAATATTCATTGTATTTTTCTTTGGTAGCAATCCAAACAAAGTAGTAATTTTTATGGATGTTTACAGTGGAAAAGTTGCTTATATGCCAAAGACTGGTAGAGTGGGGTATGAATCCGCACACGATGAGGAGTCATACGATGTAGGGGCAGTGATGTGGGCCGGGTAAATACCCGGCGGGTGGAAACTTATAAAATGGGTATTTACCCGGGTATTTACCCCTACTTAGGGTAAATACCTAAATGTTGGGTATTTATTCCTTTTATCCTTAAAACACCATTTAACAACATTTCAGAGATATTCATACAGGGTGTAGCACTTTTTTCCCGCAAGATTCTGTGTATAACTTTTCATATGGACCCAATTGTTTTCTCAACGCCAAGTTACAGCCGCTTGAAATATCAACTAAATAAAGAAAAATAAACAATAAACTACATATCAAACAATGCTAAAACTAAGAAAGAGCACAATCCACCCCCATAACAAAATTAAAAGTAAAAAAAGTATAAAAATAAAAATGTTAATAATAAACTAAATAATAAATGAACGAAAATAAATTACATATGAAACTTTTTCGACATTTATTTCTCTACAAGTAATTGTCATTCTCAGTATAAAGTTTCTTTCATGCAGACTTATTGGGTTTATTCTAAATTCCTAAAGAAGTTAGTCATTTAATAAACAGTTTTGTAATTATTTTACAATTATTTCAAACGGTTGTAATTTTTTAAGGAATAAAGAAAACAAATAGGTCCATATCAAACTTTTTAGTCAGTGTGGTTTTTACTATCTGGAAAAAAAAGTTATGCGGGAAAAAATGGGACACTCTGTAGATCTTGATTACACATAATGTAAAATATTTGAGTTATATAAGAACATGAGTACATTTAGTTGGATTCATAGTAAAATAAGAAATTGATTAACAACGGCAAAAGCCGCTATGTTAACTATACTTAACATATAATCATAAGTTTCTGCTAAATCTTCTTCGATAACAGAATCAGAAAATATGGAACATTCACACAATTGAATGGACGATGATGACAAGGAAATGTCTCTTGATATATCGTGAGATGAGACTGATATTTTATTCTTTGTTTTAAAAATGTTTTTATTTTTATAAGAATAACCTTTATTTTGTGATAAGAGAATACCTTTTAATTTTGTGATAAAAGAAAACCATTTATTTAGTAATTAAAATATTTCCTTTTACTGCTATTTTTAATAACAATATTATGTTTATAAATACCCCTATAAATACCCACTTTGGGTAAATACCCCTTGATAATAAATACCCGGGTATTTAACATCACTGTGTAGGGGTCCCGGGGCTGCGCCCCTTTTCTGTAGGGAACCTGAACAGACAGACAGACCACGTTAGCGGTTTATTAAAGAGTATGGTTTTCTATTTTATACAGTGTTTTTTTTTATAAGAAAGAGGTGATTCTCGGAATATGAATGGGTGTTTTCATTAAAGTCCAAAATAAACATATACAGTGTGCGCCAAAAAGTTGGAACCATATGGGAAATTTTTTTATTATTCATTTCTCAGAAAATTTTATTCGTCATAAACGTTTCTGCTTGACCTAAAACCAAACATGCAGTTATCAAACTTTGTTTTATTAGCCATATACAGTCTGGTTTAGAAAATTTCAATTAATGATAAGAGTAAAGTGCCTTTATTTTCATTATTACCGACAAATGTTATTTGGAAAAGTTAGTTAGGAGTAAAAATTTAAGATCACAGCCAGTTGCCATGAAAAGAAAAGAGAACGTATTTTTTTTAATTTACACTCCTGTAATAAAATTATTATGGCTTATATTGGTTCTATTAGACTCTTATTGATGTATTTTTTGCGAATAAAGTTATTTTTTCTTTAGCTGGTTATTTTGCTACGATATCTAATGAATTTTGAGAGTTATCACAAAATTATTATCTTCTTGATGCAATGTTGTGATTTTACCGTAAGATTGTGGTTTAGATATGATCCATAATTTCCATTATGTACATAATATGTAAATCACAACTGATCAGTTCTTAAAAGTTATAAATAATTATCTGCAATATGCTTCGAAAACAACTGACAACAAATTAGACTCGAACAATTAATTTATGAACAGTTCACATGTTCAACAGAATCACGTAGGCAGCACGTGAGATGGCTATGGATTGTTCTACTGTGTAATCTAACCTCATTATTTTGACAGTTTGTTTTGAGTTGTTATACTCAGCGCTGCTTTGATAATATTAATCAAAATGAATTATTTAACTAAAAAGGAGAAAATAGAATTGTTTTGATTGTTGGTGAAAAGTATAAGACACGTAGAGTGTCAAGGGAATTGTTTAAACGGACTATTCTTTGTATTAAAATAGAAGGCGGGCACGAGGAAATTTAATTTTTTATTTTGATGATATTATTTGATGTTATTATTGTCATTTTTTTATACCGTTACTATTTGTTGATATTATTCCTTAAAATTATGAAAAAATATTAGTTTTAGAGTAAAGAATAGAGCCTAATTTGTCGTCAGTTATGTTAGTAGCACATTGCAGATAATTATTAATAACTTTTAATAACTAATCAGTTGTGGTTTACATATTATGTACATATTGGAGATGTATTTTATCTAAATCACAATGATATAGTACAATTCTAACGTCCGACAATAATTCTCAAAACTTGTTAGGAATCGTATCAAAATCACCAGTTAAAAAAACTTTATTCTCAAAAAAATACATCAATGAGAGTTCAATACAATTAATATCAGCCATAATAAATTTTATTACAGGAGCAAAAATAAAAAATCTGATGTGGCCAGGCACATGACTTTATCATACTATATATAAAATTAATAGTTTAGCTGCATGAGATTCTATTTGATCGAGATCGGCCATGTCTGCATTAAAATAAAACTAGTAGAACTAGACAGATATGTCGATTAAAGCTGCGTTCGGATATTGTACTCCGTTGACACCGGGTACACCGTCCAAATGACACTTACGTGTTATTAGGTGTAAAAAGTGTAATACAATTGTACAATATCCGAACGCAGCTTATATTGACAGAAGTTATTGTCATAACATTAGCGTTTGACACCTACTGTCATTAGAATCAAAAAAATCTGGCAAATCCTGGCTACTAGTTTGAATGCAGTACGACCGATCTCGTTGAAATAGAATTTGCTCATGCAGTTAAACTATTGATTGTACCAAAAAATGTCATAGTCATATATTATTCAGAATTTCCTCATCTTTAATTTATTATTTAACTATTTCGACGAAATTCCAGAAATTACGGCTTATTTGCAAAATCTTTCAAAAATGTTAAGACTAAACCTCCAGTTCCTTTGGACCTTTTTCAACAGAAAGCTTTTCAGCTGAAAAGCTTAGAGCTCTAAGTTTGGTTCTGAAACTTCTAAATATGAAGTTTCGTCCCGATACCTTTAGTAGTTTCTCCGAAATCGTCGCCACAAAAAAAAACGGGTACACACACACACACACACACAGACATTTTTTTGTACCTTGGTCAAAAATATTCAGGGGACCCAAAAAGACATTTCCGCTAAAATCTCAAATTTTTTTTTTTGCACGATTACAATACTTTACATACTGCGTATGATAAAGTAAAAAAAACTTCAAGAAAGGTGGCTGTGATTTCAAATTTGAATACAATTTTTACTTCTAACTAACTTTTCCAAATAAGATTTGATGGTAATAAAGAAAATAAAGGCACTTTACTCTTATCATTAGTTCATATTTTCTGAACTAGCCTGTATATGGCTAATAGAACTTAAAGTTTGATCACTGCATTTTTGGTTTTAGGCCAAGCAGAAACTTTTATGAAGAATAAAATTTTCTGAGAAATGAATAATAAAACAGTTTCCCATATGGTTCCAACTTTTTGGCGCACACTGTATAATTGCCAAGAAAAAAATCTGTCCGGCTTTTTGCAAGATCAAACTTTTTTAGTGTCTATTGACTGGACTAATCTTTCCATGAGAATTATAATAAACAAAATATATCAAATTGATCGTAATTTGCCAACACATTTGCAGTTTTGTACAACTAACAAATTGTTTAAAAACGCGAACTGTTTATCAGTATCACTGACCCCTTCAGCGTCCAACGAAACAAACTCGGTTCTCTCGTCTGAGAAAATATTGATTATCGCTCATTGCACATAAAGTTTTGTAGTGATCATATACAGTATTTTGTGCCCGGTCGTGATGGTTTTCAAACAGGTATTTTTACTGTGTACGTCCTATTGTTCTTCCATCAAAAATTATGTTATTATCACTACACACTTCTTGGTCAGTACAAAAAAGATACATCTTCGAATTGTTACAACAAATGCGAGGTTATGCGCCCTTGTTTACCTTTCGTTTGTTGTTCTAATCGACAACAAAGGCTGTTGTCATGGCAAAACGTCTGATAGTGGCGTATATATAAATCTATACTGAGGTCGGTTTTTTGTCGCCCGCTAATCACTTGATAATAGTCATAATTTTGCAACCATGTGAAGTAATTAAGATCGATATGCTAATAGGGTATTTTGAACGATTTTGTTCATTTCTAAGCGTATTTGTTTGCCTTAAATCCGTTTGTTATTTGCCATTGTTCGATTTTCGCGATTATTGGTACGCTTAATTTGCACGTTCAACAATCGTTATCGGCGCTTGTGAATAGTTTGTGATATTTTAGAGTTTGTTGTAATCTCATTTCTATATTTTCTTTTCAAAGTTGTGTGTTTAGTCACCGTCTCAAAATTTGTGGATATGAGAGTTTTGTTCGTTATAATTGGATTGTTAAATAACCGACGAAAGTAGGTTTTTAATCAATGTGGGTTTATACAATTCACGAGCAAGTTTTTTGTCTATGCTCTTCGGTGTAGAAACAATTACATGGTATTACATAAATACATGACAAATATAATGGTAATTAGAGAAAATTTGGTATGTCAACATTACTTCATATATTACATCTAATTGTGATGAGATTCAAGGAAAGTTATAATAACTCCAATTCCAATATTCTTCTACCGCCTTCTCTTACTTTTACCGTTGAGCATCACTACATCTTAGCATCCCCCAATATCTTTCAAACGTGTACATTACGGTGGTCCTGAAAAAGGAACTTTTCGCTGGAGGGCAACATCCACCCTATCTGTTCCTTTTCCTGAAAGAAACTCGCCATAAATTTAAGAAAAATCGGTTAACGGTAACACGTGCAAATACCATTTGTTTAAACAAAAGTATGTTACGTAAACATTTTTTTTCTTTTTCATAGTTTGTTAATTAATTGAAATTGTTTAAACAATTACCATTTGTTTAAGCAATAATATATAGTGTTACGTATTTTTTAAATTTGGCGAATGAATTATTATTGGTTGTTATTAAATTGTTTTTGTCATTTATTAACTAATTTGTAATTGTTTCAACAAATATTGTTTCCTTAATCAAAAATTTGCAATGCTACCATAGTATCTTTCTATTTTTTGCGAAATTATTGTTAGATTATTTATTGGCATATGTTTAAACAATTTCAAATTAATTAACAAATTACGAAAAATATATAATATAACAATAATAATTTTTGCAAAAAATAGAAAAATTTGTATGTAGCATTGTATAAACAAACGGTATTTGTTTAAACAATTGCAAATTATTAATAAAAATCAACAAAAAACATGTCAATAATCCAATAATAATTTCGGCCAAAATGATAAAGAACATAGTAAATTTGGGGAAATATTTGCCTCATATTTAAGGTGCTGCGGGGGAGGGTGGGGGTAGTGAAACAACAAGTAGTGGTTGTGGATTTGTTCCGTGATGAGTTCTGAACATTTTCTGATAATCTCCCGCAAAATTTTTCTTCTAAATCCGAGATGTGACCAAAAAAAGGAATAGAATTGAATTTTTGCAATGTATTTTAAATGGGAAAATTGAGGTGCTCTGTGGCACGTGTTTTGTCACACATTTAAGGGTTTTTTTTTTTTTGTCGAAAAGGAACAGATTGGGGGGACCACCCTAGTGTGCATATTAGTGTTGGGAATTTCGGCCCGGGCTGGGCCGGAGCCATAGTCGGGCCGGGCGGGTCGGGCCGAACTGGACCGCACATAGTGTCGGGCCGGGTCGGACCCAAAGTCGGGCCGGGCCTATCGGGCTCAAAGTCGGACTGGGCGCCCGTTTCGGCCCGAAAGCTCGACTAGCCCCGAAATCCCGACTAGGTCCGAAAACTCCACCGGACCCGAAATCTAGGGAACAAAGCTACATAATTACAGTCGTGACCGGATATAACGAACACTCAAGGGGCCATGTCGCTAGTTCGTTATAAGCGGTCGTTCGTTATAAGCAGACATGCGATATTTGATGTTTTTTCTAGGTTAATGAATAAAAACTTTACTAAATTTGAATAAAAATGAAATAAAATCAACAGAATACATAATAAAGAACACAGAATAAACAAAATAAATATAAATTATCTGTGGTTTAAACCATTACATACATTTCTTATAAGTATAGTGGTTTTCATTAAGAGCGACGCATTATGTTTTTTTTCTTCAATTAAAAGACTTGTGGGTTAGATATGGAAATGATTTTTATTTCAAATGAAAGTATAATCGATGCCATTATTTATGGCATATTTTATTTATGGCAATACGACATCATTCAAATGTCTGCCGCTGAAGCGCTGGACGAGTGAATACGCTGGACCCAATTTTCCATGACTCGAGTACACAAATCGGTCGAAATACCAGGAATTTCGCGTTCGATTTTGGCCTGCAGTGTTTTAACGTTTCTGTCTTTAATCCCTTTAGATTTTCTTTGGGGTTACATTAAATAGCTGGTCTATGCCAACAAGCCAGAAACGTTAGAACATCTGCAGGCCAACATCGAATGCAAAATTCCTGGTATTTCGACCGATTTGTGTACTCGAGTTATGGAAAATTGGGTCCAGCGTATTCACTCGTGCCAGCGCTTCCGCGGCGGACATTTGAATGATGTCGTATTTCATAAATAATAGCATCGATTATACTTTCATTTGAAATAAAAATCATTTCCATAACTAACCCACAAGTCTTTTAATTGAAAAAACGAAATGCGTCGCTCTTAAAGAAATCCCTTGTACATAGCTACATATTTTTTTAAATAAACTTTGTATTAATGCATATATCCAAGCTAAAAGTCTTACGAGATAAGAAAAATAGAGGTGGGAAATAGAGGAGACGTAACCGCGGAATAGTGAAACAAACGGTAGGGTTCTCCTATTAGTCCTGTTGGCGAAAATAGGTTAAGTTTTGCGGGCAGGAGACATCCGACTAGATTTTGTGCTGAGTGTTCGTTAACTGGTCGTTATAACCGAACTTGTAGAACTAAAAATGGATAAAAACTTGGTCGTAATATCCGGGCGGTCGTTATATACGCGTT
This sequence comes from Aphodius sticticus, assembly GCA_963966075.1. Lineage (NCBI taxonomy): Eukaryota > Metazoa > Arthropoda > Insecta > Coleoptera > Scarabaeidae > Aphodius > Aphodius sticticus. The sequence goes on along the minus strand of OZ014507.1, from coordinate 51,333,608 downwards.
CGTTATAAGCGAGCTAAACATACATGTAACTATACGGCGATCTGACGGGACTTTCTTTCTTGGTCGTTACAAGCGGGCGTTCGTTATATCCGGAGTTCGTTATATCCGGTCTCGACTGTATATGCATAGGCCAATAGGCCAATAATTACGAACCGGGATGTTAAATTACGGCAATCAATTTTTTTTCGTAAATTACCGTTCAAATTAAAATTATTAATTTCAAATATTAAATTACCACGTACTAAAAAATTAAAAATGGCTTAAGTTACCTGGTAATTGAAAATTCAAAATGGTAAATTTAACCCACGTTAATGCCGATCACTAAGTTGTGTTATACCTATCACCTATGTTAACAAAAATGTTTGGTAAATAAACGTCATTATTTTAGATAACTAGCTATATCTAGGAATGTTAAATTTCGGTAATTTATTTTGTTTGGTAAATAACTGCTAAAACTAAAATTATTAATTTCAACTATTAACTTACCACGTAATTAAAAATTCAAAATGGTAAATTAGATTTTCTTCTATTAGCGGGTCATTCAAAATTCAAAATGATAACTGCCGATAACGGAAAGTTATGATACCTACTTATGTACAACCTCATTCATCATTAAATTCATTATTTTGGATACAATTACCAATATCTGATACTTTTCCTGATTTAACAGTGGCAATTCATTATTAAAATAAAAGCAGACTACAATAAAAGTTTTATTTATATCAGCAATATATAAATGGACAGTCTAACAACATAAACATAGTATAAAGTTTTTCATATAACCCCCAAACACCCCGGGTGGTTTTCGGGCCGAACCGATCTTTCGGGCCGAGTCGGGCTTCCGGAGTTTCGCGCCCCACCGGGCCGGGTCGACCAGAATCTCGGTCCGAGAGCCCGGTCCGGGCCGTGGTTATGTCGGGCACTAGTACATATATTCAAATGTAGGTATTTAAAAGTTTTTCATAAATAAACAATGATTTTTGATAGATGTAGAATATAACAATTCCTAGCTTATTTAATTATTTACTTATTATTTGTTTAAATAGTATAAAATAACAAAATTGTAATTCATTAGGCTGCTTCTGATAGTCGTTTCTTAAGACAAAACCTGCTAGCTTCAATAACTTTCTGAGTGAAGAGAGTATGATCTTGAAAAGAAGAACGACTTTAAAGATTCACGTGGCTGTCATTTAGGGCCCTTTCAGAGCGTTGCGTATCATTCGTGCGGACGGTACGCGCGTACCGCTATATCTACATGGATATATGGCGGCTCTCATCCGCGTTGATCTGAAAGCCGCTGGTCTGCGCGTACCGTCCGCACGGATGGTACGCAACTCAATCAAATCTTACAATTGGCATGTACGAATCTCGTGTGTACCCGTTTTTTTGTGGCGACGATTCCGGAGAAACTACTAAAGGGACGAAACTTCATATTTAGAAGTTTCATGACTGAACTTAAATCTGGAACAAGTTTTGGTTAAAAAGTCCAAGGAACTGGAAATTTTGTATAGTTTATGCCTATGACATTTTTTACTAAAATTAATAAAATTTTATTTGATCGAGATCGGTCGTGTCTGCATTAAAACTAGTTAGCCAGAATTTGACAGATAATTTGATTCTTGTTTTCTAGTATTGTCAAACATCAGTTTGACACAGTTTGACCCTGCTGTATAGTATGATAAAGTCATGTGTCTGGCCACATCAGATTTTTTAGTTAACTAGTCAACATAAAATATCTTAAGTTGATGGCACTTTATCTAACTCATCATAATATCAATTAAGTTAATGATACTTTAATTGAGAAATTTTTTCTTTACTTTTAGGAAGGACCACACAGTGTTATTGCCGACGATGAATTCTACGATGCGGTTGAGTCTGGGTTGGAGAAGATCGAGGAGGAGCAGGAGTTCAGGGAACGGTTGAAATCCGGAAAAGCTGTCCCCGCTAGCCCACCTCCAACCTCACCCGCTTGCCAACATAGACTATGGAAAGAGGTATTTTGGTTTAAATTTCATTTTTAAGGCCAATATATTGTTCAGACATTATCAATTTTAACAGATTTGACCTGGGATGAGTATAAATAGTGTTGGTAATGGGTATATAATTTCCCAAAAGGAAACGCTGCAAAAAGAAAAGATGTTGGTTTGTGCCATGTGCTATAAGCCTATTGGCCTTCGTAGATTATGTGCCGGTCACACTCAAACCTCGCTAGGAATAGATATATATTTTTTATGATCATCCAATTCTTTAGAGACCACACATTGCTGATTGCTATAGTAGGTATTGCTAAGTTTAAGCATTGTTTAACTGTACTGATTGTTTTTCCTCTTCGTTTTAGCCGGGTCTGATGATGCCTACATTGTAGGGCAAAAGTACTCACAATAATATGCAGTAAAAGCTATACGTAAGAGAAACAAGCATCTTTTCTTTCTGAAGCGTCTCCTTTTGGGAAATTATATACCCGTTGCCAATACTATTATGAATTTTGTCGGCTCTTAACAAACAATTTTCTCTGACATCCTCATCCGCCGTGGCATTGATATTTTTAAATAAACCATTTTTTTTTATTTCGGCCATTCTTAATCTTGTATATTTAGATAAGCATAATTTCTGTTAGGGTCTTTATTGTACTTATCATTATTTATATTTATTTATTTCTGAATTGGAAGGTGAATTTTTCAGATTGACAAGTTAGTGAAACAGCAAGTGGCGATGGCTAAACTTGGCGTGGGTGAATGCGGCTCTGGATGGCAACTCTTTGCTGAAGATGGCGAGATGAAGATGTACCGCAGGGAGGAGGAAGTGGACGGAATGGTGGTGGATCCGCTCAAGGCTGTCCACACAGTCAAAGGTTTTACGGGTCACGAGATCTGCCATTACTTCTTTAGTCCCGAGTACAGATACGAATGGGAAAGTACGTAATATAGAATATCGAATTTTGGATGTTGAACATTAATGATGGAAATTCGTTTTATTATAGCAACATTAGAACACATGCAGGTCGTGGAGACGATAGCTGACGATACGTTGATATTCTTGCAAACCCACAAGAGGATATGGCCCGCCAGCCAACGGGACTGCCTCTTTTGGTCACATTTGAGGAATATGCCAAACGACCAGGATAAGGACGGACCACATATGTGGGCTGTCGTCAATCATTCCACAGAGCTACCTGAACATCCAGTAAGTTTTTTTTTTATTTATTCTTTAATTCTAGTTTCAGAGAAAAAAATTATTTTCTTAATGTATAAGTAATGTGGAAAATTCATATGGTGGACACAAGTTTCCCAAGGCAAATATTGTTAGCGTATTCAAATATTATACTACATACTTATTATTACTAAATATGAATTATGACTATGGAATGTTAAGACTGCACAATAACCAGTTTAATCAGGAATAAAAAGACATGAATTCTAAGGGTGTGTTCAGACTTGCATACATTTGCCCACTCAAACATTGCCTGAAGCAAATCACTACAAACATTTGATTGCAAACATACAACTACTATAGTTGACATTTTGCATAAAAACAATTAGGTTAATTAAAAGCACTACAAAAATTGTAAACATTCTATATTTTATCATTATAGAACAGTTTTGCATTTGTTTATGTGTTTATGGGGTAATTTATATCAATCAGAACAAGGCTTTACGGAAGAGCCCTACATTGGTAAGTAGGACGGTTAGCGCTAGCCTTCCTAAGGAGTAATGAGGTAGGAGACGTAGCGTAAAGCGGGGTGAGATTGATCATTAATATTATGATAAACTTTTTTACCTTTAGAGTTAAATAAATCATATTTGGCAAATCAGTGAGACAGATGTAAGTGTATCACAATAAAAAATATAAGAATATACAATTCAGAACCAACAGCAAAAATTAATAAAAAGTGGGTGATCAATCTCACCCTGATCATGGGATGGGATTGATCACTCATTTTAACAATGAAAAATGGCTTTATATTGATGTAGTAACAATCAGACTCAATATCAACAAACGCGACCAAGCCAATTCCTTGGATATAGTATGAATTGGTAGCAGGGTGAAATTTATAATGCGGGGTGTGATTAACAACCGTTATATTCACGAGTAACAGTGGCGGGTGCTGCAGGGAGGGCAATGGGGCACTGCCCCCGCCCTGATAAATTCCTTCTAGTAGATACATAAATTATAAATACCTAATTTGTATGGTTTTCTGATATGTTTGATAACAAATAGTAAGTTTAACAGACAACATATGTTTTTAGAAGTAAAGTATCATTTACATCCACTTAACTTAACGTACGAAAACTTAAACATGAGAGATAGTTGAACTCCATTGAATTATATGTGTTCGTTTACTTTCACTTAACGTAGAAAAACTTACCGTAACGTACGGATTTGTTCACTCACCTTCAACTTAACAGAATTCGTGCACTAAGTGCACCAATCACAAGCTCTCGATTTTGACAATTTGACCTTTGGATGATGGTGACAGCGGGTGACAGTAACATAACCTAAAAATTAACTCGTGCGACTTGAACTTTGTTATCTTCGTGTTGTTTTGCAATATTTTTAGCTCGATTAACGGATTATTAACACGGATGTTGGAACCTTGATCCAACTTGCGTGAACATGAACATATTTGTATAAAAAAAGCGATAGATTTAATATGGATTTCATATAGTGTCACTGTCAAATGTGCATGTCAAGCACCCCAACGTAAGTGAATGTAAATGGAACGGATCTAAATTTCGTACGTTAAGTACAATTTTTCGTACGTTAAGTTAAGTTAAGTGGATGTAAACGATATTTAACAATAGTTAATACTTCGTCAGACTCAGCGTCGACTTCGAAAGTAGCGAGCCAGGGCATCTTGCGCATTGCCCCGCAATGCCTATAGCGCAGTCGAGTCAGACGGTGGCTGGGTGGTGGGGATAGAACGCAAAAAAAATAGGACACGAATCGGATAGTTTGCCCTGATTAGCACTTAGCACTGCGAATTTGCTCGCGCGTGTTTATTTTCCGTTCTGTTTTTTACATTCCAGCAATGAACTCGGTTAATAACATCGAACTGATAAAAAGTACCACTCTGTGGCATGATGTTAAAATAAAATTATTTTTTAATTTTATTTTACGGTTTAGCCTTCCGGTTTAGCCGATTGGATTTGATGGATTTTTATTTCAAACAAGTTAATTAATGAACATGAGTTTTTTTCTGTACTTAATTTTCGGTATTAAACATTTTAGAAATTGTTATAAAATTGAGTTTTGGAACAACATTTTGCAAAAATTCCTGGCCTCACTGTTTTACACACCATCTTACTTGACTTGAGTCTGCTTACTGCATGTCTCTATTTAGGCCTCTGAAAATGCCTGCATGTTCTAATTTTCTTTTGTACACCCTTCCCATTTTATGTTTATAACCTATAACAATAAAGCAACGTATCTACTTTATAATATGAAATTCATCATCTACTATAAAGTTGGGTGAGATTGATCAATGCGTTTTTGGTATGATCAGTTTCACCCCGTTGTATTTCCGTGGTCAGTACCATCAAATAAAAACATATACGAACCTGCAATTTTGACAATAACCTTCCCAGGGAATGAAGTTACTGTTTCGTCTTAAACATAATTTTGAATCAACTCGATAGTGATCGAGTTGATTCAAAATTAGAAAGGTAATTTGTCCGTCATACGAAGACCGTAGACACATAATAATAATAGTCCGAAACACGTGTCTACGGTTGCTTCTTCGATCTTCGTATGACGGAATTTCCCGACAAATTACCTTTCTCCTCGAATAGCTCACCGTCGATTAACTAGTTTTCCTTTATATACACAGGGTGTCTCACAGAACTGGTACATTAGAAGAAGCATCATTTCTTTCAAGTTCACACACGAATAAAATGAAAAAAGCCGACTTTGTTCAAGACTTTTGAACTTAAATTTGTATTCAGCACAGTATGCATATATCAAGTAGACAATTGTCAAATATTAAACATTAATGGATTTTTGGTTCACTAGCTGTCTTGATTCCTGCAAATGTACTTTTTCAATACATTTGTAGCATTGTAAGAAAAATTATAAGTATTATTTTAGCGAATATTACAAATTTTATAATACCTTGTACTATAACTTTTCTCAATATTTTTTTCAGGCCAACACTGGTAAATGTCTTAGATTATTTGTAACTGTCACTCTGCTGGCACAGACTAGAATAGATCCTCCCAAAGATGGCTCTCCAATCACCCGGGACAACATAACCTGCAAAATAACTTACTGTTCTCAAGGTAAGGATTGTCCGCACCTTATTTTTTTTTGTAAAATTGACCAATGTTTGTTTTCAGTTAATCCCGGTGGATGGGCCCCAGCATCCGTTTTGCGGGCGGTGTACAAACGCGAATACCCGAAATTTCTGAAGAGATTTACTGCGTACGTTATCAATCAGACTAAGAATAAACCAATTATGTTTTAGTTTTAAGATTGTGTCGTACTGAGTCGCAACATAATGTGTATTTTTTCTTTTACTTCACTTTTTTTAATTTATGTTGCTATTGTTTTATTTTTATAAATTGTCTATATTATATTAAAACACTATATACAAGTTTTTTTCTTTTGTTTTATTTTGATTTCACCGTAGATACTCTGGCATACCGTCCGGTGGGTTTTGCAAAACTTGCTTTCCAGTATTTTTAGGTTAGGTTGATGGCTACCTCAGTGGATTTTGTGGAAGGGTGTGGATCGCAAAGACTTCGAATTATTAACGAACAGATTACTGTATTCTTTGGGCTGCATTTAATCCATAAAACTTTCAAACAAGAAACAATTTGCATTCTGTTTAATTTAATGTATGTAATTTTATTTTAAGAAAATATGTGTTATACTTTATGGATTATTTTTTATTTCATCTTTTTTCAAAAGGAAATGTATGCAATGGCCTTAATGTGTGATGAACTGTTTTTTATATTGATGTTTAGCATCGTGAATGTTGGTTGATATGTTATTACAAGATTATATGTTATACATAATATTATATAAAGTGCTGAAATATTGCATTGTCTAGGCTTTTCATCAATGATGTGATTTTCCTTGAGCACAAGAGAGTTTTGTGGTTTACGTAATATTTCATTAAATGTTCAGAAATAGGATTGTATTGATGTCATTCCTGTCTTTCAAAGGTAACTCAAAATAATCAATGTCGAATTCCTTAAAATACGCTTTTATTAAGAGCTGTCAGTGTTGACTATTTATTATTATATTAAATGTTTATATTCAGCGTTATTCTCAAAGATGTTTTACCAAATAAAATTATTTGAGCTTATTATTACATTTTTGGGAATGAGGCTGTATAATTCTTTAAGTATGTGACAAGAAAGAACGTATAAAAAGATTTTTGATATTGCTTGTATGTAGTTGTGAATTTTTTATAATAAATACTTGTAAATCACGTCTCTTTTATTTGTTTCTTTGATAAAAACAAATTTTTAAATAAAATGTTTTATTGAAAATTATAAAAAGTACAAAATGTCAGATTGTGAGTTAAAGCTAGTGACTAATTACTATCATTTGGAAATAAATATTTAAATATTAGTGAATTCCTTCTAGGGGTGAGAATGATTTGTACTGGTACAATTTGTTGTCCCCATATCCATACAGCAATCGTCCAACTCCTTTTTCATCATAGTAGGGATATCTGTACTTCGGCCTAAAAAAATAGAAAAGGATCATTAAAAATGGCTATTTTTACTTTATCATACGTAGTATGATAAAGCATTGTAATAGTGCCGAAAAAAAAATTGAGATAGCGGAAATATGTACTTTCGGGTCCCCTGAACTTTTTTGACCAAGGTACAAGGCTAGTAACACTGAAACGGCTGAACAAAAAAAATGAAATAAAGAGCATTATACTCCTGAATCATTTCTACATAACAGGAGTCACTATCAATAATTGGACATGATAGAATGTTCTATTTTAAAGCTGGTAAAAAATTATTTGCTCGGTGCACTTTCGGAAAAAAACTCAACGCACTTGCAAAGCTATATATATGAAAAGGATTTTCTTAAAACCATAAACTATGATGATATATCAAAACATTTATTGAAGCCAAAATCAGAAAAAGAACATTTTAGGTTTGTAAAATAACATATTTTCATTTCATATTTTAATAATCCGCTAAACAAGCAATATTGCGACAACTTTCTGTAATATTGTAAGAAGTTAATTTGTGTAAATGTAATTATGTTATGTTATTACGATGTTTGTCTAACATTATCAACACAATATTTCAATGACAACATTTTAGCCATATAAATGCGACATATGTTTACAATATGGACATAACATTACATTGAAACATTTTATCTACACAAACACATCATATTTAAACAATCTCGAGACAACATTATATTGACAACATTTCATCTACATAAGTGCATCATATTTTTACAAACTCGAGACAACATTTCCTTTACCACATTTGATCTACATAAATGCATCATATGTTTACAATATGGAGATACTATTACATTGAAACATTATATCTACATAAATGCATCATGTTTGTACAATTTTATGACAATATTTTATTGACAATATCAGTTAGGTAGTACGCCTAGCGTCTGTTAGATGGCGCTGGTAAATGCTAATCTCAATTCACCTCATCTTTCAATATAAATACTGAACCCTCCGATGTACGAGGAGGACATTTACGTATTGCATAGGATTCGAGATTCGTCCTGACTTCCGGCTAATATTAACTTTACTGGTGTTTGTTGTCGGCTTAATGATACCGTCATACGCCCTGCGTAATCCGGGAGTATGCTAAAATATTATAATAACCATTGCATTCTTGTTATACCTATGTTGCCTATAGTGTTGTTCAAATATTGTACAAAGTGATGCTACATTTCAATATACGTGGTCAAAATATTACAAATAACATTTATGGCTTGTAATTAAAATGATGTTTAATATTACAAAAGATATTACCGACACTGTGATGTTGAAATAATGTTTTCTTATAATATTTCAACAACGTTATAAATACAAGTTTACAACATTATTTGTAATATTTAAACAACGTTATAACGTTGTTTGAAATAATGTATGTAATATGTAACTTTGATGTTTCAGTAACATTGATTGTTATGTATCCGCGGTAGGACATAAGAAGTTGCCTAGATATAACAGTTATATTGAATAATACATAAAACCAACATTACCAAGTCACAGAAATATATTGTAGAAATGTTGCGGCAATATTTTTTGTTTAGCGGGAAAATATAACACACCTTAAAAAATGCGATTTTTATTTCTTTAAAAAAATATTTTTATTTCTGTTCTTATATCATATACTATACGTAGGTTGAGGGACCGGAATTTCAAGTGTGCCTAGGGCCCGTGAAACCCTAGACGCGGCCCGGTCGTAACTTTTCACAGAAATGTGTATTTTAATAATTAAGGCTCCGTTTTAAAAACATCGCAACTTCCAAACGAAATATTTCGTTGCGATGTTTTTTTTTGCTGGGAGTGGTCTGCCTGGCCCCCACCAACGTCAACCAGGCCACAGTTTTATGATAAGGGGAAGTTGGGGGGTTTGGAGGAAGCAGGCAAAGGCGGAGCATAGTCGACGCGAATACATTCGAAGGGGAAGTACTCAGCCAGTTTGTCGCCGCGCGTCGGCGCTTTCGCTTTCGCTCATGTTACAATGTATTAGTGTTCTCACTCATCACGGACGCATATGCATCCCGGACTGCATACAGCTGGCTGGCGGCCACCAGGCGGTAAAAGAAAATATATTGATTTAATTTAGAGAGAGCGCGCTTGCTATTATAATATTTAATCTTTTTAACAGGGTGACATACATACAGTATAGTAAATTGACAAAAATGTATTAACTCATGATAACTCATCGCAGAATTATGGACTTCAATTTAGAAAGGAATTAATTAAAATCGAGCAATGAGGACCTAATACATCTACTTATAAACATGCTGGATATCGAACGAACGCACGGCAGTGACACACGAAGACAAAAATAAAAAAAAATAATCTGATGCGTTCAGGCACATTACTTTATCATACCATATATAAAATTAATAGTTTAGCTGCATGAGATTCTATTTGATCGAGATCGGCCATGTCTGCATCTTATAATAAAGCTACTGGAACTAGACGGATATTTTGATTATATTGACAGTAGGTATTGTCAAAACATCAGCGTTTGACACTACCTACTGTCATTAGAATCACAATATCTGACAAATCCTGGCTAACTAGTTTTAATGCAGCGATCTCGATAAAATAGAATATCATCATGCAGCTAAACTATTTATTTTACCAAAAAAAATGCCATAGTCATAAATTGTTCAGAATTTCTTGTACTTTAATTTATTATTTAACTATTTCGACAAATTTCCAGAAATGGCGGCTTATTTGCAAAATCTTTCAAAAATGCTATAAGACTAAACCTCCAGTTCCTTTGGATCCTTTTCAACAGAAAGCTTTTCAGCTCTAAGTTTGGTTATGAAACTTCTAAATATGAAGTTTCGTCCCGATACCTTAGTAGTTTCTCCGGAATCGTCGCCACAAAAAAACACACACACACACACACATACACAGAATTTTTTTTTACCTGGGTCAAAAATGTTCAAGGGATCCAAAAAGACATTTCCACTAAAACCTCAAAAATTTTGTTTGGCACGATTACAATACTTTACATACTACGTATGATAAAGTAAAATCATAATATACATAGTGCAAAGTTCCCCAAACCATTTATATAAATCCCAAATATTTTGTCACCTACAAGTTCGCTATATTTTATAACGTTTTGGGCGTCATGAATGCAAGATTCATGAATGAAAACAAATTCAGGCATTAGCTATATCCAATTCTCGCTGTAACACTGCCCAATACAGTCGCTGAACTAATATCCATTAGAGCCGACCCAAGTTCGTCACTGCTAATTGTCTCTTCCTGTCCACAAAACCGACATTTTAAATAAAATGTTTATTTGAGTCCTGTTCTGGTCTCTTTGTCTCATTTGTAATTAAATAATTACAATATTGTTCTTTTAGATTATCTATACATATATTTTAACTTAGGTGGTACGTAGTCGTCTTTTACTAATTCGTCTAGAGGGCAGATGCGGATGTTTAGGTATTTTGCCACGACTTCTACCCATTATTAAACAAATGTACCTAACACCTAGCGGGTATAACTACACTAAGTATAATATCATACAGTATATGACTTTTATCGTGTGTTAAATTTGTAAACCGTGCGTATAAATGTGAAATGCGAGAACTCGGTTCTCCTAATTCAATATACGGTCGTAACTTGTGAACAGTCTAATTTAAAAATAGCAGTAGGCGTGGCGTAGTTATAGGCGGTGTTTAAAACTGCTAACGTCTGCTGTCTACACCGGGCCCGTAATATAGGCAAATTACATACATTTCTGGCAATTACGCTTTGTTATCGCAATTATAATGTTTAGATTAAAATTGTACTTAAATAAAAAATCTATTTTTGTATCATGAGTTGGGCTAAATGTTTTATATTTGAAAAAAACCAAAGACGTAGAAGTAAAATTGATTTTTATCTTTAAAAAAATTTTTTTTTCATCCAGCCCAACTCGTTATTTATCTAGGAAGTTACATAAAAAATTTCATAAACTTTGAACAATAAATAACGCTTTTATTTGCAAACGCGTTTTAGGAGAGGTAGAACTGGGTCTTAATAATCGACCTGTTCGAGGATTTTTAAAATAACAAACTTTCTCAGAAATGTTCTCACTTTTCTCTTTCTTACTTTACGCGCTCACTATATATGCGGAAAATCTCAGGAGCGCGCGTTATTAAATGACGCTTCATATAATTCAATTGAATATAATTCATTCGAGGTCTAGTGTGGTGAACACGTTTTTCTCGAGCGCTAGTGATTTTATGGTATTTTCGGTTGTGTTTGTTGTTTTCACACGCGATTTTCGCAGGCAGTTAAGTGCAGTAATTTTTTATTTCTTTGATGAAGTTGCTTGGAGTTCTGAACGGTACTTTTGCTGTGGAATAGTGTTAATTTAATTCCTGTCGTCCTACCCTACTAAAAAGTGGTCGTGATGCCTTCGGACAAATTGTGCGGGAAATGTGGACAGGCGGTGGGGAGGGCTACGCTTGGCGTTCAGTGCGATGCGTGCTGCACCTGGTTTCATGGCAGATGCGTGGAGTTTGGCAAAGCGTCCGCTGGAGCGCTGTCTGTTGCGGGTATGTCTTGGAAATGCTCTGCATGCCGTTCGCCGCCGCCGGCAAACAGGCGGGTATCGCACATCGCTCCTGCTGCTGCTCTCGCTGCTGAGCGTACGTCCACTGTTACGCTGGAATCTCTTTATGAGTTGGTTACTGGAATGCGTGCTGATATGCGTTCGATGAACACCAAACATGATGAGCTTGTCCATTCTGTCAATTTCTGCAGCGAAAGTGTATCTGACTTTGAGGTGGCTATGAGACGCGTTCAGGAGCAGCTTAAATTAATTGATAAGCTGAACGCTGAGAATGCCACTCTTAAGGGACAAGTTGTCGGTCTGACTGATCGGGTGGCGGAGCTTGAGCAGTACTCGCGCAGGAACAACGTTGAGATGAGAGGTGTTCCTGAGAGAGATAGTGAGGATTTGGTTGCTGTTATTGGCTCCGTTGGCGCATTTCTGGGGGCACCTGTGTCGCTTTCTGACATTGATGCTATTCATCGCGTTCCTCATGGACCTGGAGCTCGTGACCGTTCGACTCCCAAGCCTATCATCGTCAAGTTTTGTGGTCGGCTTAAGCGAGATGGTTTTCTTGCTGCGGCCGCTGCGAAGAGGCGCGCGGCTCCGGTAGGTTCTCCCGGCCTGAAGATTGAGGGAGTAGCAGAAAAGTGCTTCTTTAATGAGCACCTCACACCTTCGAACAAGATTCTCTTCGGTAAGGCAAGAAGGGCTGCGAAGGAGAAAAATTATATGTCCGTGTGGACACGAAATTGTAAAATTTTTGCTCGTAAGGCTGCCGATGCGCGTCCCGTTCATATAAAGAGCGAGGCCGATATAGATAAATTGTAATTTGCTTCCACCTTTCGTTCAGTTTTGCCACAACTTTTGTTACCATATTAAGATTAAATGTCTCAAATATCATTGTATTATCAAAACACTCGTGGTCTTCGTACTAAGTTGCCTAGTCTTTACCAAAACTTATTAAATTCTGATCTAGATGTGATTTGTTTGACCGAAACCTGGTTACATCCGGGTATTTATAACGCTGAAGTTTTTCCAAATTCATATCAGGTTTTTAGATGCGATCGGTCTAGTGTGGATGACGGTTGCCTGCGAGGAGGTGGTGTGCTGATCGGAGTCTCAACCTCGCTCCCGGCCACTCTGCATGCAGATTGGTTTGAGGGTGTTGAGACCGTGAGCGTTTCTTTGAGTTGCGGAGTTTCAACCCTGCATGTATGTTGTGTTTACATTCCACCTCGCGATAATACAGCACTAAATATTTTCATAGATAAGCTTACTACGATTTTTGAGCGTCACCCTAACGATAAGTTTTTGATATGTGGTGACTTTAACTTGCCTGAGTTGAGTTGGGCACTTGATGCCGATTCTCATGTCTGTACCGCGGGTCGCTCGAGCAGTGCCAGATGTGCAGATTTTCTGGACGCTCTCTCATTATGCGGATTAAATCAGCTCAACCATCACCCTAATGCCTTTCAAAACACGATCGATCTAGTTGTAACAAATCTTGATTCCATTTCTAATATAAATTTAAGTGATTCTCCTCTGGTTCGCGAAGACGCAGCACACACCACACTTGAGTTTTCATGTTACTTAAGCACTCCATCAAATCTCGTCGAGCGAACGTCTTCGACATTTAACTATAGAAAGACTCGCATTGATGACTTCGTTAACTTCTTTAGCTCTATTAATTGGGACAATGAATTGAGTACTGAAAATTACGAACGTGCAGTCGATACATTTTATTCTCACTTGTGGAGTGCGATTGAAAGATTTGTTCCGAAAAAGCGTACACCCGCTATCGGGTGTCCTGTGTGGTTCTCACCAAGCACTGTTAAAGCTATTCGTGACAAGAAAAGGGCACATGGGAGATGGAAGCGCTTTGGGAACCATACGGATTATCGGACATTTTCGGTGTTGCGGGGCCGTGCAAAGTATTTCATTGATCGGGATTATAAAAACTACGTGCAGCGTGCGGAGTCGGGTATCGCGACCAATGCAAAGCATTTTTGGTCCTTTGTGAGGCGAAGGAGGGGCGCCAATAATATTCCTTCGGTGATGAGTTTGAGCGGTAATGTAGCTACTGACGGTGATGGCGTCTCCTCCTTGTTTGCTAAATTTTTTGGATCCGTCTTTGCTGCTCCTGTTGCGGGCGCTCCTGTCGGTGGCGACATGACAGAGGTCGGTTTGATGGGAGTTTTGCGCCTTGGACGGTTGGAGGTGGAGGAGGCGCTGGGTGAGGTGTGTGTCACTGGGGGCCCTGGGGGGGATGGCATACCACCTGTCTTAATTAATAATTGTCACAAAGCATTTTCATATCCACTTTACATATTATTTAATAGATCTTTAAATGAGGGTGTTTTCCCAACCACGTGGAAGCGAGCCTGCGTTCTCCCTATATACAAGTCCGGTGACCGTAGCATTGTTTCTAATTATCGCCCAATATCGCTCTTGCCACTGTTTGGTAAAATATTGGAAAAATTGGTTTACAAGCATCTATTCTTTGCAATTAAAGATAAAATTGATCCCAGACAACATGGATTCTTTGCTGGGCGCTCGGTGGAAAGTAACTTGCTGGAATATACCGATTACATTCATAATTCTCTTGATAAACAATATCAAGTAGACGCAATTTACACTGATTTCAGCAAGGCTTTCGATCGGGTTGACCATGACCTAATGTTGACCAAACTACGTCAATTTGGTTTTTATGGGGATTTGCTTGAATGGCTTGAGTCTTACTTGCGCGGGAGAACGCAGGTTGTATCTATTAATGGCTTTCACTCAGACGTGGTGCCGGTTACATCAGGTGTTCCCCAGGGAAGTCACCTTGGCCCTTTATTATTTGATATTTATATAAATGATATCTTTGAAACCATTAAACATGCTCGGTGTTTAATGTACGCTGATGATTTAAAGTTGTTTCTCCGCGTATCTTCTCCTCTAGACTGTTCGAGGCTGCAGCGCGATCTCGATGGATTGAGGCAGTTCTGCGTTGATAACTGCATGTTATTAAATTTGTCCAAATGCAATGCCATCACCTTCACGAGAAAATCCAACAGCATTACATACGCTTACACCTTTGATGACGTAAATATAGAAAGAGTTTCCTTCATTAAGGACCTTGGAGTTATTTTCGATTGTAAGCTTACTTTTGACAGGCACATTGACGGAGTGGTTGTCAGAGCCCTTCGTATGCTCGGCTTTGTTATGAGGTCTGCTGAGGATTTCACTAGTATAGCTGCAATAAAAACATTATATTTTTCTTTTGTTTACAGCGTCTTGAATTATTGTAGTTCTGTTTGGAATCCTCAATACGATACTTACATTGCTAGACTTGAAAGGGTTCAAAAAAAGTTTGTTAGATATATGTGTTATAAAACACACCATCAGTATATAAACTACGAGTCTGCATGTAATCATTTTCAACTCCTAACCCTTCGTCAACGTCGGTTTTGTAATGACATTTTCCTCCATTATAAGATACTCCATAGTAAGTGCGACTGTCCAACATTACTGAGTATGATTGACATTCATGTTCCTCCTCGCCTCTTGCGTTTTGATTTTCTCTTTCGTACACCGACTCCTCGCACAAACGCATTCTTTAATTCGCCTATGTTAAGGATGGCTCGTGCCTCCGACCGAATCGGTATCGACTCCTTTAGATTTGACTATTGCAGATTCAGACGAATGGTTATTGTCGCGACTATCAATTTGCAACATCAAACCTTGTAAGTACCCGGTTGTTTTTGCTTTTTTTATTATTGTATTTTTTTTTCTTTAATTTGGTTGTTGTACCATAATATACAGGAACTTCAGCTACTTCTTTGATTATTTATTATAGTTAATTCTTTTTATACTGTACTGCAATTTATATTGTGTAAACGTGGCACAGTGTATCTAGGTTCGTCCTGTACTGTGCCCATACTGTGTATTAAATAAATAAATAAATATCCCATTTATTTACTTTGTGTAGCCAGTGGCGTAGCGGGGGGGGGGGGCAAGGGGGTATCATGCCCCGGGCACCGCTTGCAAAAGGGCGCCAAATGGTCTCCCTTTGACTGGTCTGAACTGAAAGATCGGAAATTGTTAACAGTATTGAATAAAATTATTGAAGAAACAGACAATGTTCAAACTTTATTACTATATTGTTTGCAGTTTGCAAAAAAGTGTAACAGCCTTTTCCAATAGCACTACTCTTAATCGTTATAACGTCTAAGGAGAACTATACAGACACTATAAGAAGGGTACAAGGTTCGTCTCAACTGTTGTTATCGAAACAATATTGTCCTCGCACGTTCCAAAAGTAAGTTCTCCTTTTTATACGTTTTGGACAAGAGCGCCTAAGTGACCTAGCATTCTTGAGTGTGGAAAGAGAAAAATTTGAAATGATCGACTTTGATGAAATAATAGATAAATTTTGCTCCGTCAAATGCAAGAAAAATGTATATATATATATATATAAATATATATATATAGCAATTAAATATATCGTTTTATATTATTCTATTATTATTAGTAAATATATCTATTCATATATAATAATAATAATAATAAATGCTTTTATTGGTATATCATAAACGGAACATAAAATATACAATTTGCAAAAATGTTACATGATGAACCAAAAGGTACAGTATCAGGCGCGGTGCCTGGTTTTTATACTGAACCTTGAAATTAAAAATAAGAGATAACTTAAAAAAAGACTCAACTGATAAATAAGACTCGACTTCAAAAACAAGATCCAACTTAAAAATAACACTAAAAACACATATAAAAGTAATAAACAGAAGAAAAAAATAAAGCTCAAAACTGTAAGTGTTATTGTTACTGTTACTGACTTCAAAAACAAGATCCAACTTAAAAATACATATAAAAGTAATAAACAGATGAAAAAAGAAAACAAAGCTCAAAACTGTAAGTGTTATTTTTACTGTAATGAAAACAGTAAATCTCTGCAACGCCTCCGAAACATGGTTAAACTTAATTGCTTGAACTCGTGTGGCATGCTATTAATACGTATTAACTCTTTTCATTGTTTAAAACCTATATGCCTTTTAAACTAATACGTTTTTTAAAACAATTTTATAAATATGTAAAATAAATAATATCCTTTTAACTAATTCTAGATAACCGTACGTCTGATTTTTCCACTGAAATAGACACATTTCGTTATCCACTCCTAGTCTTGATTTCTTTAACTATTTTTTATCTGGAATTTAAAGCCTAACCTGAGCCCGTGCCCTTATCCAGAAAAACAGTACACTGTTTTGTAGAAATGTGGTAGCTATTCGCAATATATTTTAGAGTATTTTAAAGTAGCTACTACAATCTATTATTCTATATATTAAGTATATTAGTATATGTTTCCTGGAAGGGGGGGCGCCAAAATAGTAGCGTGCCTCGGGCGCCAGTTTCGCTTGCTACGCCACTGTGTGTAAAAAACTATTGCGGATTAAGTAGGTACCATTAAATAGTGCTATTGAAATTGTGACGTCATCCGCAGGATAGTTGCTCTGGATGAATCGTTCACGCCGTATAGAATCAAGCTGGTGGGCAAAAGATTGATTAATCGATCAGATCTATTTAGACGACGTTGCTTTTTTTGATAAAATATAACGTAAATGTGTTTCGGTGATGTTTTTATTATTGTTCTGTTGGCTATCAATCAGGGGGGCGTGAGTTCGATTCTCACGCCCTGCTTTCAGAGTTATAGGGTTTTCTGTGGTTTTCCTTTACTCCACGGCGAATGCTGAAAGCCAAACAGACGTGCCACAGACGCGGGTTATAATAATTATAGTTCGGGCGTGCCGATGCCACCGTAGTGGCGAAAGCTGTTGGGGGAAGTTAAGGCGTGGATTATTAATATTATTTTATAGGTACATTAAAAACATCACCGACACACATTTGTCTTTTACAATTTAATTCAACTATATCACCCGTGAGAATAGAGGAATTCATTACTGAAATCGATTCTTGTTATGTAAAGGATTGAAATATCGATCAGATCAATAAAAAAGTTCGATGTCTTCGGTCTGAATATCAGTCGATTGATGAGTTCATTTATGATGAAGTAGGGTTCACTCATTTCTTGTATATCTATAACGACTTATATGTTATAGAAACGCATAGCATCGACCCAATTACTTTTATTACCAAAAGAGATACAATTTAAGAACAGTAATAACAAGTCACGCAACCGAGGTTCCCTGTTTTGAAGCATAAGTCAAAATCGCATTATTAGTATGAAAGCAACGTTGAAAATGTGGTGTTTTAGTGTCGCCTTAATTTCTTTCGTTAGTGAACATACTATTGAGTGCTAGGTCTACCGTTTTGGAGTTAATGGATTTCCTTCTTCAATAAACTACCATTTACTACTATTTCATTTTCGCCTCGAGTTATGTGCCACTTGTATAGTACATTTTTCTATTACTCATAATTGGTATAACTTTATTTGTTTTGCAATCGCAAAATTATGTTACCACTGAAATTATCAATTATCATCATCACAACAACAACTGGATTTAAGAAAGTTTCTATACATTATGGTAAATGTTACGTGATAGATGACACGATCGACTATGATGAATTCTTATATTCACAAATTATCTATCTATATTATCATCAAGTAGGTACTTACCTTTCAAAATACTGGAAATTTGGCGCTTTTGGTGTCAATGTCGCGTTGGCGAAATATACAAATCCCAAGGCAAATATCTTCAAACAAAACATGATAATAATAAAAAATCCGACCACGAAACATTACATAGACAAAATTGCTATACAATTTCCACTATTTAGCACTTACCAACATGTAAATATACCTCATTTTGAAGGAAAATCGATTACTTTTACTTTCACGAGCGGTATTCACCGACTGATCGAGTGAACTTGGAGAAACTTACAGCAAACACATACGAAAGAGAAAGTATATAACTAAGTTGTGAGTTGTAGATATCGTACCCCACTATACATAATATGCTTTCAATGTCATTCCAGAATAGTTCGCATTTCAACAGTGTCCTGGGGATAGAATACTAATTGGTTGGTTACGCCATTTGATGAGCATCTTCATAATGATAGAAATTTAGATATGTTTTCACAAAAAGGGACAGTTAACAAAATAAATTTCAAGATATTGAATGCATTTATGCATGAATATTGATGAGGTTAAGAACAAGAAATAAAATTAGGAAAGGAAAGTGCTATAATATTTATACATATTTTCAGTCCACTAGTTTCAAAGCTCAGTAAAACAGTTTGCTTTTTATCTAATTTTGTTAAATTCAAACCCCTGGATTTAAAAAGTAAAACCCTCGCTTTAGATACATACCTACTATTATACAGGGTTAGCCAAAATTACCGGAACACCCAAATAATTCTACAACGGTAAAAAATTTAAAAAAAAATATAAACAAAAGCTTTTAGACTTTAAACAATCCATCGTTCAAATATAATTTGAATATACAGGGTGTTTATTTTATTATAGAAATCGCGTAAATCTTTTGTTTTCAAATGGAACGCCCTGTATCTTTTTACATTTTATAATTTTAGGACTAATTCTGGACATTGTTTATTAAAATAAGTTTTTTATAAAATGCATCATTTTTGCGTTTTAAGCAATTAATTAAAATTAGTCAAAATTACCGCAACACCCAAATAATTCTTCATCGGTAAAAAAATTTCAAAAAACATTCAAACAAAAGTTTTTTACTTTAAACAAGCTATCGTTTAAATATATTTTTAATATACAGGGTGTTTATTTTATTATGGAAGTATGGAAAACTTTTCCTTTTTCTCATTAAACGTCCTCTACATTTTTATTTTTTAATTCTAAGAATTTCTAAGTAGGTTTTTATAAATTGATTCATTTTTTAATTATCAGCAATTAATCAAAACTCCAAAACATTTGTTTTAGCCGAACGGATAAATAATAACAATGTGAAGAAAAAATAACAAAACAATTAAATTAAAGTTTCAAACTGCCATCCCTGAGCGGCTTGACAATGCCCCAACCTATCAACAAATTCCCGTAAACAGTTGTCTAAATGATCGACAGTAATACTCTGAACTTCGTCCACTATCCTCTGCTTCAACGCATCAATATTTTGCAGCCCATTGGTGTAAACCTTGGACTTTAGGTGGCCCCAAATAGAAAAATCCAGTATTTGTAAATCCGGCGACCTAGGTGGCCATTCAATGGATCCTCTCCTTCCAATCCACCTCTGCGGGAAAATTGAATTTAAATAATTCCGAACTTGGACACCGTAATGCGGCGGTGTACCATCTTGTTGAAACCAAATATTATTCAGATCTTCGTTGAATATAACTAGGAGATGAGGTATTACTTCATTTTATGCTCAATATTCCAATAAAACCGGAAGAAATCACTGAAAGGACAATAGTTTTAATGTGGTAAGCTATCCCACATTGCATCCTTCAAATCAATTCTTAATTTGAAGTTCAGGAGTTTTGACTAATTGCTTATAACTAAAAAATTATGAAATTTATAAACAAATTATTCCAATAAAAAATTATTAGAATTAGTCTTAGAATTATAAAATGTAAAAATATACAGGGTATTCCATTTGAAAAAAAAAGTTAACCAAATTTGCATAAAAAATGAACAGCCTGTATATTAAAAATATATTTTAATGATAGCTTGTTTAATGTCAAAAACTTTTGTATGAATGTTTTTTGAAATTTTTTTACCGATGGCGAATTATTTGGGTGTTCCGGTAATTTTGACAAATTTAAATTAATTGCTTAAAACTCAAAAATGATGCATTTTATAAAAAAATTATTTTAATAAACAATGTCCAGAATTAGTCCTAAAATTATAAAATGTAAAAAGATACAGGGTGTTCCATTTGAAAAAAGAAAATTTACGCGATTTCTATAATAAAATGAACAGCCTGTATATTCAAAATATATTTGAACGATGGATTGTTTAAAGTCCAAAAACTTTTGTTTGATTTTTTTTTTTAATTTTTTTACCGTTGTAGAATTATTTGGGTGTTCCGGTAATTTTGGCTAACCCTGTATAATTCAAATTAAATTAATTAATTATTTAATTACAACCTTTTAGCGGAAATATGCTTTTGTGTCCCTGAACATTTTTTACCAAGGTGTGTGCGTGCGTGCGTGCGTGCGTGCGTGCGTGCGTGCGTGCGTGCGTGCGTGCGTGCGTGCGTGCGTGCGTGCGTGCTTGCTTGCGTGCGTGCGTGCGTGCGTGCGTGCGTGCGTGCGTGCGTGCGTGCGTGCGTGCGTGCGTGCGTGCGTGTGTGTGTGTGTGTGTGTGGGTGCGCGCTCGCGGGGAAATAAATTCCGATGATGAAAGTGCTGTTGGTAACTGGCAATACGGCAAAATAAATTCATGTATTTTATGAGAAACCTAAACAAATAACATCAAACACTGGATGCTAATTTGTCGGTATTTGAGAACAAATAAAACAATAAGTAAGTACGTAGGCTTTCACGGCCAATCATTTAGAAAATAAACTGCTTCCGGGTTATGCCGTGTGTCAAGATTTGTTAATGCTGACGTTTCGCGAACCATGTTGCTCGCTTCTTCAAAACTAATTGAATATTTTCTAAATAAAACAATTTAGATTCCCTGGTAGCAACAAATTCAGTACCTTGCTATAGTGGTGATTTCCATTTCATGGAATTTTGAATCTAGAATTGCCAACCATACATGGATACAGCCAATATCATATATGCACCATTGAAAATTTTAATAGGGTAATAGGAGCAGTCTAAAGTTGATCAAATTTAGATTTGTACAAAAAGAAACTGGGCATAAAGTATACACGGACTAATTAATAATTATGGCTGGATTTTTAAAGCTGTTTATAAAAGTATAACGCTTCTTTTGTACGTAAAGGTGATAAGATAATGGTAAAGGAAATACGATAATTTACTTTTCCTGACCACAGTATTTTCTTTTTCTTTAGTATAATTACCAGCTTCTTAAATATTTTTCAACGATGATCGTTTCTAATATCATTATTAATTATTTATATTCGTTAATATACGGAACAGAACACTATCTGTGCTTTACTTAACTATTTCACTGAAATTCTAATAATTAATTTAATAATGTCAATGCCATAAAATTAATATCGCACTAGCTATTAAATATATACACACACTATAATTATGTTATTGCCAATAATATATTACATAACAGCTCCAGTCCCCGCTAATGAAGTAAAACTTTCACTTGTCTGGCATCGACATTTGCGGTGCACTAGTGAAAGGACTCAGTCGATTTTTTGCAATACGCTTCAATTACCCAATGTGATCATACAAGAATAGCAACAATGAACTTCAATTTTAAGGTAAGTGATTTTTCAATGCACGATTTCGTCACTGCAAAATTAAATTTAGGATATTATATCTATTACTATACATTTTATTGTTCTACTTTTATATTATGTATTTAATTATAGCTTCGAACAGCTATTACTTTGCATTGATACTATTTAATACACAATTTGAATAAAAATAGTCATTCTATTGTTTGTTGTGTTATTTGTTGTTGCTTTTTTTTATAGATTATGTTACTGTTATGCAAAATTCCCCCGGTGGGTGGGATAGTTTGCACAATGCTAATATTTATATCTCGTTTAAATATATTTATTATTTATATGACAAAACAAATAAATAGTTGGATAGATATTGTGTGGACTGGCGATATGACGTGAAAAACTGTAAAGTGCAATTTACTACGATTGATATATTGTACAGGGTTAGTCGTAATTACCATAACACCTACATAATTCAACGCAACGGTCCACGACTCACGAGTAGAGATACTAGGGACGTTCCGATACACCGTGGTGTAACAGTATTGCGGATCGTATCGTATCGCTTAGAAAATGCCGGTTCTGTACCATACCGCAAAATAAAGTACCGGACACCGGTACATCAGGTACCGGTACACATTTCCAATACTTCTTCAAATTTTGAAATTTAGGTATACAACTTTAATTTTGAGTAGCAGCAGATATATACGTTGATATAAAATACATGCATATAACAATAAATATTACAGATTATGTTTATTTTAAAACTTAATAAGAATAATTGAAAAGTAATCTCAAGGTTTATTACAATTTTAATTCAAATAAGTAATATTAAATAACTTCAAACTACTCTAATATCTATGGTACTAGGTTAAAGAACGTTTTCGGGATCAAATCAAAACCGTTATTGTTGATAATATTGCCAACCATGTTGTTTACACCTTTAGAATAAATATACTAAGTGCTGAAGTATGTAGGTACTCCGTTTTCAGTTGTATATGTCGTTAACATTAGGTCATATATTATCAAAAATTATGTGTACCATGATTCAGAAAACGATTCTGGCCGTGGTATCGTCCATATTTATTTAATCGTACTATCATAGCTACAGGTCACAATACGATACAAGACGGGCTAAAAACGTATCGTATCGTACCATATTGCATGGTGAAATACTGGTATTATATGAGTGTCGGAAGGTAAAGTACCGGTACTTCCAAATATCGTATCGCATCGAACATCCCTACTCACAAGCCAAGAGGGGTCATCGGGCCCGGAAACATGGAAGCAACTATATTTTTTTTAGAAGCGTTTAAAGGGGTTTTACCCATTTTACCAGTGCATCAATTTCCATTAAAATTGGACGCGGCCTATGAACAAAAAATCTGATGTGGCACATGACTTTATCATACTATATATATATATATATATATATATAAAATTAATAATTTACCTGCATGAGATTCCATTAACTCAAATATATTAATTAAAGAAAATACACATTATGAATTAACATAATTTCAAATGATATAAAACAAACGGTGCCTTATCCGAAATTGTATTTACAAATTTCAAATCTTTACGATTTACACGCCAGTGCACTATGGTCTAGAAGTACCGAATTGTTGGCCAAAAGTCAAATTTTTAAGTTTTGAATTCAGTTAAATTCTGTATCCTATATGAAAGTAAACAGATTAATTCATTAAACACGCGTGGAATTGATGCTTAATTACAGCGCATTCAGTCATAGTAATAAACCAAAATGGCGCATAGTGCGCTTCTACCACTATTCATTATTTTAAACGCGCTCAGCAAAACTCGAATACTGAGTATATTGTTTGTTTATTTAAGCTCTAAATAACGGAAAGTGATATCTTGGACTATCCTACTGAAGGTAGGTATTTCATATTACGTAAATATGAATGAAGAAAATTTTAAATCACCACAATTATAGAAGACACAGAAGAGCGAATTAACCTAAAATTTCGTTAGACATTCAAAAAAATGTTTGCAGTGTTTGCACTAGTTTGCACTTATTGTAGGATATATTTATGATTCCACTCTTTATCTACAAATCTCACTTATATTTTGCTGCTAAAAGCTGCGTATTCTCCGTAATTTATTTTTCTTCGGTATCTTAGCGTTTTGCGAGAAATCAGTATACTTGCGTTAAACGCAATACTTGCCCCAAGTTTCAAATAAGTTTTTGACTGTTATTTATTTATATGAAATAACAAGCAATGCATCAAATTAAAGATAAATACTCTTTATAATCTTCTCTCTATACGACTTTGGTCTAAAAGTAACAAATTATTGACAAAATTCGCTTTTTAAATTTGTAAATTCAATTTAATTCTAAATGCTGGTGCGCTTGTGCGGCGCTGTCGCCGTAATAACCTAAAAATCACTTATACGGCGCAGCCACCATTGTTGTAAACCCGTGAAAGTAGATTATTTGTGTATTTAAACAGCAAATTTACTTATGAATATAATATCCATGGTACCCGATGCCTGCTACTGTCCATAAGGTACCTACTAGTTCATAGGAAAGAAATACATAGTAGCAAATTCTTTACTGCCAGTTGGTTATTTTGGAGAGGAGGGCTCTGAAGCCAGAAATAAATTTTATAAACAAGATCGAGATTTTCATTCTAGAAAAAATAACAGAAAAAAAAGATATATTTAATAGAGCCATAGACACTTCGGACCCAATTATATCTAGCATGAGTTTAGAAACTCGGATAAGGCGCCAACAAAAATTAAAGATTCCGCTTCCTAAAGAAGTTATTTCTTCACTACGACCATTTACGTCAGAAACGGAGCCTTCTTTTTCCATGACTACACAGAAGCGATATTGCGAGAATCAAGACTCAGACAGTGAAGAAGAAGATTATACCAACGATTTTGTCGATCTATTGTTACGTAGCTCTTAATGGGGGACGGCTCTAGGTCAGGATGGAGATGTATAAATAAAAGTCGCAGTGTTGCTTACATAGGTCGTGTATTGCTGACCAAACAAAATTCCAATACTACAGCTGCTATCTAAAATACAACAGTCGCGCTACACTACTAGTAGGTGCTGCAAACTATTGATCCCCTTTCCCATCCTTTGCCGTGGCTTTTATATTGAATTTGGCAAGACGTCATGACCTGTTTTGAGCCCCCAAAAATCCTGAGTTAGGATTTTTGGTTGCACACGGCCTTTGATATAAATCAAAGTTAATTTGCACGCTTTGAACGCGTGCCACAAAGGAATGTCTTTGTTCCGATATGAAAAGCCTGACGTCTGCAATTCTGGACAAGCAACTGTCTGCAGATTGGGTTGGATGACCTGACCTCAATTGTACAATGCAATTAAACTATACTTCGTAACAACCCTCCTCGCAAACAATTGCTCGACCCAGAGCAATGAAATGAAATTGTACAGCCACGGAGCGGGATAGGAAAGAACGCACCACTTATAATTTTATTTGCCTAACATAAGAAATAACAATACAAAAAAAAAACACCCATAGAAAAAAGTTCAATGTCGTCGTGCCAGTATCGTATGCGATTTGCCCCGTTCTCATCCGTCTCCGTCTAGTTCTTGGGTCCTCCTGCTAACCTTTTTCTTCTAGGATTGTGATGGTCATCTACGTGAGAGATACCATTACGGTCGGCTTTGACCGTGTACCCAGATTCGTGTTTCAGAATCATCTCCTGTTGCCTCTCAGAATTCTCCTAATTCTTCTTCTCCTTCTACTTCTACTTGGACTAGTCGGGACCCCTTGTCCCGTGCGAGGTGGTTTGGTAGAATCCATAGGACCGTTCCTCTCTAGTCGATTTGTTTGTTTTTTCTCAGACTGGTCGAGACATCCCTTGTCCCGTGCGGGGTGGTTCGGTAGAATCCGTAGCGCCAAATCCCCTCCAGTCTACATCGCCAGCTTCCTCTGGCGGTATCGGCAACCCTAAAACTCGCATATAACTCAATTATGCAGGTATGGTACCCCGTTTCGTCATGTGTCGACTGCTTCTTGTTGATGACCACCATCCGTATGTTCATCTCTTCGTAATCCCGGACCAACCAGCTACATCCATCGAAGAGAGAACGGGCAAATGCATATTCTTCCTTACAGTGGTGGCATCAACCTTCAACAATTAAACTACACAAATAAACACACTAGGTACTAACTTATTTCGAAGACGAAGAGTTGAGCGTTGTTAGACTCCAACGCTGTCCATCTACGCGGTTGTTAGTAGCTGTCCTTGGAACGGCATATTTCCCATTGGGGGAGTGAGAAATTTTACAAAACCTCCATGCAGATTGACCGCCAACAAAATTCGCCTTGTGTTCGAGTCGCTTCAACCATGCTTCCTCTTCGTCGCGCTGGATTTTTTCAAATGTTTCCACCCTGACCAAAATGAGCCGTTCCCGATCTTCCTTGGGACCATTTTGCGCCTCCACCATGTTACGTAGCTCTTAATGGGGGACGGCTCTAGGTCAGGATGGCGATGTATAAATAAAAGTCGCAGTGTTGCTTACATAGGTCGTGTATTGCTGACCATACAAAATTCCAATACTACAGCTGATATCTAAAATACAACAGTCGCGCTACACTACTAGTAGGTGCTGCAAACTATTGATCGTCCGCCATATGCAATCCGCAATTTTGATTTTTTGTTCGTTTGAAAAACCTTCTAAAGGTCAAGTTTCAAATAAATTAAAGCATATTTTAAAACGGTTGTCCGCCATATTGAAACCGCCATTTTGTTCAGATTCGTAGTCAGCGACCTCAAAAACTCCCAAAATACAAGTAAATCAAAACAAATTTTAATGTAGTCCTTCGCCATATTGGATCCGTCATTTTGTTTTCGAAAATTTTGAGTTCAGATTCGTAATCAGCGACCACAAAAACCCAAAAAAAGCCATTTATAATACTGCGTATGATAAAGTAAAAACAAATATTTAATTCTTTGCATTGTGTCGATTATATAACAAATTTCCTTTTTATTTTCAGGTTATCTGCCTCTTTGCCGTTGTCACATCAATTTCGTGTTCGTTGACCGCTATACGCGATTTAGTACAGTTTAACGTTTTTGGTATACCGGCGCTACACAAAGAAGTCAATTGGTCCTTTGATCCGGATGTAGGAAAAAGACGATCAAGACAATATCAAGAGCTCAATGGAAAATATGGCGATAAGGCGATTGAGAGGTTAGGTCTGGGCATCGACGGTAGAGACTTGGAGAGGCAGGAAAAGCAACGGGAACGGGATAGAGGCCAACTGGGAGGAGTCAATTACATAGTTAAGGAATTTTTGTAGATATGTATAGATTTTTGTATTTTGTAAATAAATATGTTTGAGATAGTCATTTTTTCTTTATTAAATTCCATGCTTTATGACTAGTGTAATCAATAATGCATTTATTTGGAACATGTTTGGTCGATATACTGCGTGAATTAAATCATCCCCACTACTCCTAGCAACAGAAATGTTTGGCTGCCTGCTATTCAAGTGCGTATAGGTAGGTATTAAAAGTGATCATGGACCTATGGGAAAGTACGTCAATTTTAACCACAGAATTAAACGATGACAGGTTTGTTAATTATAACTAAAAAAAATACTTAAAACGCACTTGTCCACGCTTTAGCATCCTTTCACTTGATGATGATGACCACGACGTAAATCCGTGGTCGAAGATATTGCAGCATATGAACGACTTCTACTTAGACGGTTTATGTGCATGCTTCAAAGAAAAATGCTTTGATAAAGACCGGAAGAAAGTTGACCTCTCAAAAGGGTTAAATAAAGAGCAATTTATCGCAGCAGTTGGCGAAGTCTTTGGTAATGTTTATTGGACAACGATACCAAAGAAAGAAATAAACATATTTTTTGTAACTTTAAGGGAATACCAAATTCACACCTCAGGCAATTTCCATATTCAACGAGATTGATAAAGATGACACCAGGGAAATTACTTGGAATCAATTTTTGGAGTTTGCTCATACACAATTGATGCCTATCGTGAACATTAAGCTGACTTTGGGTGAACCAAAAATTCTACCATGTCCTCATGTAAAGGTTCGATTTTAAGTATATTCGATTCTAATTATAAATTAAACATAGAGTATTTTTTAGCGAGAAACTATAACGAAGATATTACCCATAGAAACAGAAAAGTATTTCTGCTATGTTCTGATAGCCAAACATGGTTGTGTCGGTTTATACGACGGAAATATGAACTTTTTATCATCGTACTCAATTTTGATGGCCAGAGAGGACATCGACCGCTCTGATGAGGAACGAAGAAGAAAAAATCGATGGATAACGGACGCCATATTCGTGCTGGAGCTGCAAATGTTTATTGTCACGAATAGCGCCAGAAGCATCGCTGTTTATGATGCTTCAAATTTGCACCACATACCTCTATGGCTAATTTTAGGCTGTCCATCAATTATTACAGTAAACATTATTATTAAAACTTTACTTAAAAGTTTAAATTTCCATTTTTTTTTAGTCGCTTGCTTTCTACCGTGTTAACACCAAGGCAATTCTATATGCCGGAAACGAATACGGGGAAATAATTACGTTTGATTTCCAACAACCTGACGTTTATTTATTTCGGAAAAAGCACAATGATAAAATGAGCTTTTATTATTGGCTGGTTATTATTAGAGTTACGTAAATACCTAATGCTATTTTAGTAAGTTTGTGATTTTTAGGAACTTAGAAACGAAAAGGAATACGTCATCGTACACACTAGCGAAAGGATTCACCAAGAGGGTATTAATTTTATACAGATATTTGACAACAACAAAACCTTGCTGACTTGCAGTCGAGATGCCAAAAAATCAGTCATTATTAAATCGTTGGATAACCGAATACCTCCATACGTATTTAAAATGAAGAAAGTAAGCATTGATATATTATTTTACTATGAGGCTGTAGCTAGACGAGCGCATAAAATATTGCGGGAGACACGGAGGCTTTTTTTAAATGGAAGAAATGCTAAAACGTTTAGCACGCTGAAAGAACGCCTGTGTACTGTGTAGGGGAGAACAGGGCACATTGGGACGGGTTTTTACACCCGCATGCAGCTGCCTTAATTTTCAAAATAAGATTAAAAGTTAGTTTTAAAAAAAGTTAGTTAATGTTGAAAGTTGAAAGGCTTTAGTGTATGTCCTATCTTTTCTGATATTTGTCTAATGTAGGGAAGAGATATATACTTAGTTCTTTCCGTGTGAGATTCCTGATTGTTTCTTGTTGTTGCGTCTTTGTTCTGTTCACTAGCAACCTTTCTCCTCTTTATTACTGTCTCTATTAGATCTTTCGGGTAGTTGTTCTTTTGTAAAATCTTTCTAACCTTGTTTAATATTTCACTTTGATATTGTGTGCTAGTTAACTTTATTGCTCAGTCTGCTAATCCTCTTATAACGCTGTTGTGTCCCTATACCAATGTGCCAATAACATTGGTGAAAGATGCGATCAACAAAAAAGAATGGCCAGAAATAGAAGATCGTGCTTTTCTTCCAAAAAAAGAATTTTTGGAAGCATTAGAAACACCATTAATACTATTTCCTACTACTATTTCCAACATAAGGACACGTTCTACAAGCAAGTGTTCGGGTGTGCAATGGGTTCACCGGTCTCAAGTGTCGTAGCACAATTGGTAATGGAAGAATTGGAGGAATCTGGTCTGTCAAATATATCCATTGACATCACGTTTTTTTAGTGGTATGTGGATGATTGTATTGTTGCTGCACCAAGAGGGAAGAAAAATAAAATTTTGGAAAAATTTAACAATTATTATGATAGATTGTAGTTTACAATGGAAATAAACAAAAACAACACAATAAATTTCCTAGATATGACCTTAATACAACATATAAATAACCAAAAAGTTTATACAAAATGGTACACAAAGAAACAGCATCACACAGATATCTAAATTATAATTCAACCCAACCACGTGGAAAGCGTTATAAGAGGATTAGCAGACCGACCAATAAAGCTAACTAGCACACAATATCAAAGTGAAACATTAAACAAGGTTAGAAACATTTTACAAAAGGACAACTACCCGAAAGATCTAATAGAGACAGTAATAAAGGGGAGAAAGATTGCTAGTGAACAGAACAAAGACGCAATAACAGGAAACAATCAGGAATGTCACACGGAAAGAACTAAGTATATATCTCTTCCCTACATTAGACAAATATCAGAAAAGATAGGACATATACTAAAGCCTTTCAATATTAAGGTTGCTCACAAAAACGCTATTAATATGTCCAAAATGTAGACAAAACTAAAAGCTCCCACACCAATCAATGTTAAAAAACTCTCACTGTGTCTGCCATATTTCTTGTAGCTGCAAAAAGGAATATATTGGTCAAACCGAACAACTTTTGGAGGAGCGTTTAAAAGGTCACAAATACGTAAAAAACATCACAGCGTTAAAGAAACACCAACAAGATACTGGACACCAGTTCAATTTTAGTGATGTGAAAGTGCTCAAAAAATAGAGTAACTTAAAAGCTCGTTGTGTATTTGAAAGCAAAAAGATGCGGTAAATGATAGATCGGATTCAAATTTATTAAATTGTTATAAACTAATTTTACCAACATACATGTAACCAAAAAACGTTGATTTAAGATATCATATAGTTATGAGAATTTATTTGATAAACTAGTTCTCGTTTTGGAAACGTGTTTTATATGGGTATAACAAAAAAGTCACAGTTTTCCTTAACACACAAAATTGCAACCGTTTTCAGGCGCAGGGCTCAGGGGAAAATACTGCCGCCTTTTAATACATCGGTCCTTTACCTATCCCAGAAACTGGTTTAATTTTTGGAAGTTAACAATTTTGAAATTTGATTTATGGCCAGCTTTTTGGGTCAAATACCCCAATGTGCAATCCAAGGATTTGTCTTTATCGGGCTGTTACCCCACCAAAAAATACTATTTCATTTTTTCTTGATTCAAGGGAGCAAACTGTTGTTGCCTAAGCAGACAATTGAAACTTCTAATAACCGGCAGTGAAGATGGTGTTGTCCGCGTTTGGAATATATTCATGACCTCATCTCCAATACACATCTTTGATTTGCATCGTCGCGCCATTGTAGATGTCACCATTATCGAAAGCCAAAGCATATCTTTAACTTGTTCCAGGGATGGGGTTCGTAATCCAATTCAAATTGATTAACGAAAGAAGCATTTTTCTGTTTGTCATAGATCCTGAATGTATGGGATTTAAAAGACTTTTCGTGCTTACAAACGGTCAAAGTAAAATTTCCCTCGCTCAGCGAACTGGGTAAGGTGATAGAGTGGGGAAAAAGTTCGATATTTCGTGGACCGAAACGGGCAAAAATTGAACAATATCGGGAAGACGACGATTTATTGTTGGTAGACGTGGAGGACGATTGGGAGAGAACGAATATTTTAGTGACGTGTTGTAATAATGTAGCACGAATAGATATCAACTTTCTGGATGGAAAATTAAGAAATCTACATTGCCAGGTACTGCCTCCACCACCTTTACAAAATAGCGTTTTAATTCCATCTAATTGGAACATTTCGGAAGAAAAATCTGAAATAAAGTGGTAAGATTATTATTATAAGTGTTGTTATATGTATACAGGATGTATACAAGATCACGCAGATTATTTTTTTATGAAACGCTCTATGTTTTTGTCAATTATGAGTGCTCCGTATGCCAGTTGTCATATTTTATAAAACTAATGTAGCCACATGTTCTAAAATTACAGAACTTCTGGTCATTGCACTCCTCCCTTGAGTTCTTTTGATAATCTACTGGGTACAAGAATGAGGATAAGCTTTTTGGCCCAAATTTATAACACGTGGTTTGTATATACCCGCCACAACCACGGGAGTCGGGAATCAATGGGAGACAAACAGTAGCTACAGTATTTTGTTCTTTGATTTATTTCATTAGGTACTTCTTTTACTAACTGATACACAACAAACAGGTCTGAGTGGGCGTCTTATTCGGGGTCCAAATTTACAAAAATTTAGCATTTTACAAAAAAGTAGGTACTAGCAAAAAAATTCTTAGAATTAATTTTTTTAAGGGTGTCCGATTAGAAAAATGAAAGGTTACTAAAATTCCTTAATAAGATGAGGATAAATATATTTTCAATATACAGGGTATATTAAAAATATATTTAAACGAAAGCTTGTTTAAGCCCAAAATTGTTTTGAAATAGTTTACAGTTGGATAATTATTTAGGTGCTCCGGTAATGTTGACTAACCTATAACGGGTGATCTAAAATGACTGAGGACAGGTTGAATTTCCCGCCACAGTTTTGAACTTATTTAGTGTTACTAAGATGGTATGCGTGCATGATACAGGTTATGATCACTGTCAGATACCATAGTGAACTCGTCAGTAAGGATTACGTTCCTCTGCAACGATATTTCATATTTTTTCTCAATTAATTTGTTATTGGGTTCTTGAAGTCTTTCTAAAAAATACATAATATTAAGGATTTTTCATTATTCTGGTAAATTCATCCAGTTTTCTTAAATTAAATTAACCTAATTATATCAGAGAATGAATCCCTTTACAAGAAGGAACACCTACGCCACTGGACCAAAATAACAGCTGTCATTTGCAACCTTTGCCAACATCACAATTATTCAAATTGGCGGGAAATTCAACGTGTCCTCACTCCTCAGTCATTTTAGATCACTGATAACACTTTGAAACAATGCCGCTTGAAAAAAATATCGTTTAGACTTAATAATAACCAAATAAGAACATACGTTAACGCAAATA
Organism: Aphodius sticticus; assembly: GCA_963966075.1. Lineage (NCBI taxonomy): Eukaryota > Metazoa > Arthropoda > Insecta > Coleoptera > Scarabaeidae > Aphodius > Aphodius sticticus. The sequence goes on along the minus strand of OZ014507.1, from coordinate 51,300,277 downwards.
TTTTTATTTTGTAGTGATGTGACAAAATGGGATGAAAAACTCGATGAGTATATAAAGAGCTTAAGTTTTGTGCTCGAGAAGGACTTTTTGAGCGAAAATAACTTAAATAATGAGATTAATTTCAGAATTGCTAAACTAGAGAGCAAAAAGCTTCAGGTAAGGATGGTAAAGTAGATCATAAGAACACATCTCATCTAGTAATAGATGGAAAATTTTATGTATAGTAATTTATAGCAATTAATATTAATTTAAATTGTTATAAAATTAATTATAATAATAAGTAGGAGTGTACTTTACATATTTTAGCTGCATATTTTTTAATTTATTTGCGATGCTGAATTAATTAATTTCCTTTGCCTTTTTCTCTAATAATTTTTTAGATGAAAAATGCTGTTGAACAAGGGGCACCCTATTTAGCATTAGATTTGCCAGAAATTGAACGATTGGAACTATCGCCAAGTTTACCAGTACCCAATAAGAAGATAATAAAAAATCTTGTGGCAAAAACCCATAAGTTATTATCAGAAGCAAGCAATAGATCCGCCATTTTTTCGACGCCTTCTCCTACATCATCAAGCCGAACAAGGTCTAATAGAAGTAGTATTATCGAATTCGATTAATTAAAGAATATAACTAAAGCGTAAAATTGTTTTATTTACCCTTTTATAATATGACAACGGCAGAAGGGATATAAAATAAATTGAATAATAATGGCGGGAAAAACATTGGCGCGTGCCGTATGCGCGTGCGCTGTGCTATCCGACGCCTGATCAGATGATTGTGTATACGTCGTTATTGGTCGAAGTTGGCGCGAAAACAACATAACCCCGCGCGTTTGGCTCGAGATCCCGCGTTTTCCCATAGGCGTTGTCCCCTAGGTCGGATGCTGTGCACTTTTTGACAAGTGCTGCGTAGACACGCATTCTAAGTGCCATTAGTACCTAGAGACGTCGAGATGGTGACACAAGAAAAGGACGCCGATGCGGCCTACTCAGATTTCCAGGATCTGATTGTCGATAAGCTTAACTTGGACCTTCGGACGGCAAACCAAGCATGGGACAGCTATAAACAAATACGTACGAGATTTAACTTGGAGGTTTGTTGTTATTCCATTGTTTTGGTAGGCAGATGGCTGACCCATATGTTGTAGGGTGACCAATTGAATTGGTTTGGTTGTGCTGTTTTCGTCGCGTGTCGCAATACTGTAACTCCTACTGTGGGGCAATCTGTTCTTGAAGGGAATTGTGTTAGTTTGACATCTTTATTACGATGCAGCAATTTAAGGTAATCGTTTGTTGTTCGTTGGATTGTGCATGTCCAGCTATACGTTTGTTTATTTTTAGTTTGGTCCAATTTTTCAACAAAATCCAGAGCTGGTCCGATATGACCAGAATGCCAGAGGAGTTTCGCACTAAAATTAACCATCTTCAAGCAAAGCTTACCGTTACTTACAATACATTCCACTCTCAGTACACGCCAACGTTTGTCAAATTATTCAATCCACCAGTGGATACGGAGAGCCGACACAATAGAAATCGTAAGCAAAAGTAAGTAATAATTTTGCTTTGGTTTGTTGTTAGGTTTGTGTTGTCTTTTGTATAATTAAATTTGAAGGCCATTTGCAACAGATCGTGATGTAGAAAATTTCTCTAAATCTACACCAGAGTAGGAAATCTTATAAACTTGAACAATGAGTTATAGAATAACATTATTTACAAAGGCTTTGCCATAATACTGGTATATTGCCTAAATTTTTATTTATGAAAATGACTTGATTTAAAAAAGAAAAGTTAGTGTAGAATCAAAGGTCCACTATTTTCAAATTGATGCTGCTGTTTGCAACGTGTCCATATTTCGGGATAGTTTTACAAGCTCTTGTCTATTGTCTTGCCTGGCACTCATGGTCCTGTCGTAAAATTTCAGAAAATTTCAGTTGCACACAAGGTCCTATCGGTAAATTATGGAACCCTTTGACTACTGCCATCCACATAACTAGATAAATAAAACTAAAAAAAAAAACTTATTCAGCCATAATCTTTTTGTGATGTCAAAAAGACAATAGAGGTTATATGATTGGCCAACAACAAAAATGTTTGAACAAATGACTACCGGCTACTTTTGATCGTCCTTTTTCTACAGAATCGGGAGGCAGAAATTTTGAACTGACTCTTTGAGGAAAACAAACTAATAAACGGGTTTTGAAAATGTACCCAATTCACAATAGGTGCGCTTATTTTTTAAGTTCAAAATCAAAGCACCCTTATAAATTTTTTTTGCTGTTATAAATTTGCAATCCATAATTATTAAAGTTAACAAATAAAAATAACCAATAAATTTCTTCTACTAATTTAATGGGCTATTAAATCACTATTGAGGACTTTGTAGGTAGGAGAAAATACTAGCCCTTTTTTATTCTATGGTTAGCTGTAGTAGCCATTGTTCGCAAACAGTTAAAAACAATTTGCTTATGATTCAATTATGTCCTTGGCTAATTCTGCATTATTAATTTAGATTTTTCTACATTTCTTACAATGGTGCCTTTTTGTTTTCGATTATAAAAAACTGACAGCTATGGAAACTGGTGCAAATGGCCTTGAACGAACTACAAAAAAATTTATATAGTTTTTTATACTCCAGGCCTGCGCCATGCTCAACCAAGAGAATTTTTGAGTTTTTTTGGCTCATGTTTATTACAGTGAAGGGAGAGGATAAAATATTCAATGAGAACCTTGTAACTTCGTACCAGCTGCTGTACGCCCTCTTTGATTATGTCTTTCGAAATGCATATCTTGACGATCGCAAAGATCTTATAAATACCAACTTCTCTGGTAAGTATTTTACTTGTAGCAAATTAAGTTTTTTTTCGCTTGTTGCTGTTATTACAAATTTGGTCTTTACAAATGTTTCATATAACGCATGTTTACACATTTTTTTTATTAATATTTAATTTTGTGTGTAGGGTTGCCTAGCGATTGGAACAACGAGTACCGTGCTCCTAATGCAGAAGTGCCATGCATTATTGAAATCCTATATGAACACAAAGAAGATATCAGTGATGTTAAATACATAAAAGAGTACACGTTTAACAAGATCATTAGAAGTTGGTTTGACAAAAAGATCCTTCAAGGTAACCCGGACAATCTAACCGGCATTTTGAACGCATCCGTCTTTGAGACAAACTTCAACAGCTTGACCAAAGTTTACGAAACTCACCTTCTGAATGACGGAGACTTTGACGAAAGAATTTTTCTGAGTAAGTGACATTTTCCTGCATGATTTTGACTTCGGTTTTTTTTTTTTCTTTTTTTTATTTGGTTTCTTTATTTTTATTTTAGAGGAATATTTTAGACAAAAGAGTCTTAAGGACTTGCATTCAGGTAAATATATTTTCTAAATTTTTTTTGTTTGTGAAAATAATTTTGAAGTTGTAATTTTATATTTTGTTTGTGTTTCAGGGGAGATTATTGCTGCTGGTCCAGTGGCAGAGATGAAGGGTCCTTTGAAAGCCTTTGCCACTCCGTTGACATGTAGGCCGTACCTACAATCTGAAAATATTTCCGATTCCATCACGACTGTCCCTCAAAATATCAGTAGACTAAAGAATATAATTGCTGGTAGGGGACCAAGGCCCAGTAAAGAGTTTGAAGAAACAGTTTTAAGGTAAATCATTTTTGTATTCTTCATGATAGAATGTACTACTTTAATTAGAGAAACAGAGACCCAAACGCAGAACTCATTTAATTGGTGCATGACTTGGTGTTATTAAACAGTTTACCAGAACCAGAACTGAACTTTGATCTGCAAGGTTGTACCGAAAATCATGATTCTTACAAGGTATCCTTGCTAACCGCATCACCAACTGCTCATGGGTGTGATGCAACTGTTATTTTTTAAAATATTGACTTCTTATTTCGTGAGGGGGTTAGATAAAGGTCTAAATATCATGAAAACAAAAAAAGAAAAATACGGAAAATTTTGTCATTTTAATGGACCTGGGCTGGGACCCTATTCTCGTCATCTTTTTGAAGCGAATGTGAGTCTTTTCGAATGGTTAGGTGAGAGTGGGGATATCGGCGGTTGCCATATGTTTGGAACGTATGGGCGTGGCGCGTGCGTTATTGTTCTTAGCAACAAGCAATCTTGCTATAGATACGTTCGTACGGGCGTGGTGCGTGAGTTATTGTTGTTAGCGACAAGCAAATTTGCTCATAGATACGTTTCAGAGGGAAACCGCTGATATCCCCACTCCTTCCACCTAACCATTCAAAAAGGCTCGCATTCGCTTCAAAAAGATAACGAGAATAGGGTCCCTGGTCTCCTTCACTGGATACTACTATTGACAAAAAATTTTTTTTTGTCCGCAGAATGTAATATTTGAGCAAAATTTGATAAAAATTATGATACTTAATAAAACAATCACATGTATTTTATTAAAATAATTCATATTTAATAACAATAATTCATCAATCATGATCGTCAACCATACTAAAAGTAAATCACTATTGCTATCTGTATTAATATCAATAGTTCTAAAATTTTGTCCACGATTACATCTAGCGTCATTTTGCTTCGTCTGTTATGATGTTCTTCTCAATTTTTCCACTTTTTGCTGCTTATTACTTTTTGAATGTTTTGTAACAAAGGTTTCACGTTCATCAATTTATAAGTGTTATTCTTAACTGTTCCCTCATTTTTAATTTACCTAATGTAGAACAACAAAGCTCTGGGTTTGTAATAACAACCGTATTCACTTGAAATTAATTTGCTTCAAATTATAAACTACGAATATTGACATCTGTGGAACCACTGGACAAATATTTATTTAATTTAAAACTTTGTCCACAGTCGGAATTTTACCTGGTACATGGTGGATTTTGTGACCCCTATACTTGACGATTTGAACTGAATCAAGAATAGCACGAAACAAGTCATTGCAAATTGTTTTGAATTTTTGTTTACATGCAACCTAACCTATTCAGTGCCATATTGTAAATTTTTTAGTGCAAAACAGGCTGGGATCCAGGCAATCATCAGCATGGTCATCTTAGTGACACATTTTTAAAATAGGGTATTCCGGTCATGTCAAAATTTAAGCAGATATTCGCTTTAACCTATTGTACAATTTATGAGGATTCATAAAGTTAAGCTATGAGCTTTTTGATTTAGTTTTTCTATGAGATAATTGCAATTAAAAGTGCATTTCGTTTGAATTCACCGACCACCCTCGGAAATACACGATGATTACCGATCCCTAGTAGCGGTGGCAACAGCGGACAGCTCTCGAACAGCTGATCGGCCAAGTTGACGGTTGGCGACCCTGTTGTTTGACAACGAATAAAGGTAACTTTTTTGAGAGATGATTTGATCATTGAAACTTGAATCCAAACATCTCTCATCTCGCTAGTCGGCAATGTAAAGAAAATCTTATCAGGAGTTACTATTCTACTGCTGTTACAGCCCGGCACAGAACAATGTCGGCGTTGGAGTTTATACATTTTGAACAAGTGTTTGATATAACCTCAATAACCAAAGCAGGTGTCAACAAACGAGCGATTCTAAACGTTGACACAACAGGAGACAAAAATTTACTACGTGCACCCTAAATATAGCAACGTTGTCAAGTCGCTCACTTTGAGCGGTCTTTGTGACGTCACAAAGACCAATCCTAATTCAAACTTCAAACAACGATTTCTCTTAATTTAAAATGATGTTTGATATTTTACTTGTGAAGTAGCAAACAGTAGCACCCATAGTTTGTAAAAAATGACAGCTTCAAAAACACCGGAATACCCTATTGTGCATTTGGGGCGGAACAATAAGGTCAGTTTTGTTTCGTTTTTGCGCATTTTTCTGGCGCGGTTAGGCACCTGTCTTTTCCCACGAGTATAGGGGTAGCGGGGCGCTATCCTAAACGTTGCTACACCTCGTAGTGACGGGGAGGGTCTACACATCATCTCTGTGTAGAGATCTTCTAAATCGGCTGGGAAATAAGGAAGAACGAAAAAAGTGAATAGTTACGGGCGTGGCATATACGTGTACGACAGTGCGTGACGTCATCCGGGACTCGTAATAGTTTACGGACAGAGGCACGTGGGCAAGAGTCGATACGAGCGGTTGACGCTGGGGTACCTTGCGTTCGTGGCGTGGAGTTTTTTTTTTCGGGTACTTTGTGGCGAGATGAACATCTCGGAGGAGTGACGCGCAACGAACGAAAAAATGAGCGCAGGAGGAGATCCACTACCGAGTGGTAGTGGATACCAACAGGGAAGGTGTAGCAGAGATGGAGGGATCCATGCGCCGTCCAAAGGGCACGATCAACACCAGGAATACCGGGATATTAGCACGGAGACGCATACGCGAGGAGCCCTCGTCCATGACATGGTAGAGGATCTAGAAGGGAAATTTCCAAGGCGAGAGCGACTAGCGCGATCCCCAATACCGAGGGACAGAAAATTGTCGCTTCCGACAATAAAAATACCGAACGGCGGGCAAGGGGTTAAAACTGTAGCAGAACAGATCACCCCAGCAATGCCTGCGTACTTCGCGAGCGACGGGGAGGATAGTCCTTCGACGGGTTGGCTAATGGTCGGCCCCGGAGGAACCGTCAAGAAGGCGAAAAGAAAGAAGCCTGACGAAGAAGGAGATCTAGGCGACGTCTAGAAAGAAATGAGCCAGACAATACAAGAGCTGCGGGCGGTAGTACTAACCAGCGCCAACACCAAAAAGGAGATAAGAGAAAGGTCGGAGCAGCTAGAGAAAATGATGGACGCCGCGGAGAGAGAAGTCAGGAAACTGCAAGACGCCACAAAAAGCCCAGAGGCAAAGGTGACTCGTAGAGACCGGGGATTTTACTTGTGAAGTAGCAAACAGTAACACCCATACTTTGTAAAAAATGACAATTTCAAAAACACCGGAATACCCTATTCCTCCTGGTTTTTAAATAGACTATAAATACCAAGTACAGTAGACTCTCCTACAACGCGGTTTAATGTTACGTGTTATAGGAACTTTACGATCGCGAATTTTGACGCATGCGCCGCCCACCTGTAGTGTTTTAACGCCAAAAACAATGCAAAGTTTAAATAAGTAAATAGACGCCATAACCCGAAAACACATTATAAATGGAATTAAATGTCCTACCTGATATGTTGATGAGCAGCATTTAGAATAGTCAGTATGAGTTAGTGAATACACGTAAAACAAACTCGAAGAAACTAATTCATTCTTATCGCAAAATCGTGTGTACCTACATTTACCACTTCTACAGACAGCTTATATTGCATTGTTTTTGTCCTTTCTTATGCAGTATGGTAGTTGGATTTGTTAATTTAATAAGAATACGTTCTTTTTGCACCTTTTGTTTGTCTCCATCACCCATTGTGCCGCACCGTTACGAAACAATTTGGTTATGTATCTATTTTCTCAGCGCGGTGGTGACAGTTCAAAATAACAGCGGCATACTTATGGCTCATGCTCAGTTAGCACACATCGGCCGGACAACCGTACGCGTACGTAGCGCGTTGTACGAGAGTGACGTTATATGAATTTGTTGTCGCAAAATCTTTAGCACGTTGTAGGAATTTGCGTTATAGGAGAGTCTACTGTATGCAACAATTGATATGGTGCGGAAATACTTTCTATGCATATGAGTTAAATGATAGATAAGGATGCAAATATTTCCGCTCGCTTATATCCCATAATCTATTGGAGTTATAATGTTCGACCATCTGCGTTACATATGATTACTATAGTGCAGGGGTTCTCAACCTGTGGTACGCGTACCCCCTGGAGCGAAACGCAGTTATGCGACAGCCGAGAGCGGGAGAAGGACAGCGCAAACAGTTTGAGAAGCCCTGAGGAACAATTCTAGTTTGTTTTGACAGTAGTCAAGGTGAACTGTCACGCAAAAGTCACCCAGTCGCAGCGCGGCGGTTTATTAATGCCAAGAAAAAAATGATAACTTGTTCGTAGTGGTTCACGGGCAATAATTTCTAATGTGGTACGTTTGTGAATATTAGGAATAGAAAGTAAACAGATAAATATATCTTTTAAAGCCTCTATTAAACGGTCAGGAGCCTATGCACAGGAGTGTCAGAATCCTAGATTCGCCCACCTATGGATTTAATGTTTATGCAACCCTCTAGACTGCTCAACACTGAAACGCACAGTACTTTAGACAGTTTTCTACATTCAGGTACCTAGGTAATCTACGTGTAGAAAACTTAAAATATTAGTAACAAATATATTTTTTGTTTTGTTTATTAAACATGAAAATACAATACCTCTATGTATCTATCCTATTTAAGTTTAATATGTGATATAACAATATAGAAAAAGTAATAATTACGAAAAAGATCGGTTGGATCAATTCAGTAATCATAACACTTGTTACCATCTTTTACTTTGAGAGAGTAGTAAATGTGTTAACTGCAATACTCTTGTAATAGCACCAATAAGTAGGAATGACTATCGCAATGTATACAAAATGGGGAACCACCGGCAGTGTTGCCAGATAGATTTTACGGATTCCCCCAATTAACAGTATAAATTTCCCCAAAACCAACAGTTTCGGCAACAAAATCCCCCGATTTTTTCTACCTTCTCAGAGAAACTTGTTCGGGAGGGAGGGGGGTGTAGATATGAGTTTCAATGTTTGTATCAGTGGTCAAACAAAAAAAACGCCAAAAAGGAATGTTTAAGGATAAAAGTCCCCCAAATCTTTGATTTAACGTGGAACAGCTATGGAAATAGCCTGTTGATGAAAATTAGTTATCAATGAAATATAAAATAAATTGATAATAAAATCCCTCCAAAAATCCCCCAATATAAAAGTTTGCCCAGAGGAAATCCCCCTGACATTTTATACCGCCAAAACTTCCCCCAAACGCCTAAAAATCCCCCACCTTTGGGGGAAAATCCCCCAATATGGCAACACTGACTACCGGCGGTGCGCTGTACTCTGCGCAGTATGATAGAACACCACAAATACAACACAAGACGGTGGTATTCTACGTATCATACGTATTCTACATTTTTAGTAGTTTTCGACGTCGTTTTCTACGCGTAATGTAGAAAACAGTTTTCTACGCGTATTTACCCAACACTGGTAGATGCTACTGAAAAATAAAATAAAAAAATTGATAAAAAAAATCTTAAATAACGTTTTCATATGCACTCTAATTTTAATCGGTTTTAGTTTTTTGCTCCAACACAAATATTAACAAAGTTATTTACTTTATCCGTTATGTAATTTCCACCCTGTATATGTATGATATATATATATATATATATATATATATATATATATATATATATAATATATAATCCATTTATTAATAATCATAACAAATTCTTTAATTTTTTATTAACTAAAATTCTGAATTGTAGATCGTTGGCTTCAGACCCTACCGATTCCATAAAGGCAAAAATTACCGAGTTGCAGAGCAAGTATCGTGAGAGATGTCAAAGGGAGATGAAAGCCCCATCTCCAACGGAAATGGACAGTTTACGTAAGAGATCAGATCTTGCCATCATTCTAACCTACAAATTGCTGGAAGACATTATCAGAGCGGAACGTAGAAGTAATTTTGACGTGGCTGTAAGTTTAGCTAAACTTATTACATATACCACATATTTATTTTTGCATTGTTCTTATTTCTAGGCTCTGGTTGATAAGGTAGAATTCTTGTCAAGTATTTTTATATGCAGCGTCGAGATCATTGAGTTCACTTTTAATAACTACCAAAAATCCCCAAGAAAGTTTCCATGGATTTTGGATGCGTTGGACGTCCAGCCATTCAACATGGTGAAGATTATTGAGATCACGATTCGATCCACGAATGGACAGTTACCGAGGAATATTATAAAGCATTTAATTTCGGTAAGGGACTTATTAAAAGCTCTTTGAACTAGCTGGGGACAGATGTGACCATCAGAACATTATCCTTTTTTCTAGTAAATTAAAACAAAAAATTCAACCAAATCATATTAACGATTATGTTAAATTTTTTATGGAACATTATCGAGAATAGAATTGATAGATAGATTTTAAAAACGGATCTATAATAATTGGTTTCTGCTGTAGGAAGTGTGTTTTGGAGGGGGGGGGGGGTCGATGGTGTATAGGCAGGGAATAAATACCTTTGCATGCTACCTTTTATCGGATGAGGACGTAAAGCCGGTGGTCCCGTGTGCTGTCATGATGCGACGTGCACGTTAAAGAACTCGTACTGGAGGTTGTAATTCCTTCAGTTCAACAAAATTCCTGGGTGTGTAGCCTGCCCTTGGCGTCGGTGATTGGCCTAAGTTGCGGAAATAGACCATAAAATAAACAATATAATAAAAACAAATTGTAAGAAAATTATCTTCAGCCTTGCTGAAGATAAAATACCCCCTACCGTAAAATATTAAAAAGAAAAGTGAACCGATTTTGCCCATCCACAAACTTGTCCTTAGTTTTAAGAGATAAGTTTGTATACCAAATTTCAGATCAATGATTTCAAAATTACGGCAGTTATCACAGATGGACATGGTGGCAAACTCAATATACCCTCACCACAGTAAATGTGGGGGATATAAAAAAAAGGTTGATCTGTTTTTATTTTTTTGTGAAAGCATTAATTTTAAATAAAACATGTTACCTACCAATTATCAATTAGTTAATCAAATTTTGTATAGATGTATGAAATAAATAAATCTGTGATTGCTGACATTTTGCAGCTTCTTCAAAGCTAATTGCATACTTAAATAGCTAACTGGATTCAGTTAGCTCTCAGTGTACAGCATGGTTTGCAAGATGTCAGCTAGTATAAGTAAGTAATATAAGTAAGTTTATAAAATATTGAATGTAATATTGTAGATTGAAGAAACATGCTTGGAGTCTCAGATGTGGAAGTCCCAATCTATCTTATGGCAGGAAATCGAGAGAGATGGTAAAGGAGTCCCAAAATTTGAGGATGTTGCGTTGCCACAACAAATGAATCGGCATTTTAACATGGTTGACAGGCAGGAACTTGCTCCTGGTAGGTTTCTTATGTTGTTATTATACAGCATGTCTCACAGAATATGATGTACATGAGGATCTCGGAAACCGTAAGAGCTATGATGTCAAAATACAATACAAGGTCCCATTGGTGGTCCGCCAGATCACTCGACTTAACCCCCATGGAATGTCCAGTAATCCGCAGAATTTGTTTAATCCGTCAATGCCAATGCCCAGCAAATGAAGCACGAAAATTAATCGAATCGACAGATGTGTCACTGCAATTGCATTTCATAAAGAGTTTGAATCCTGTAACCTGTTTGCTAATCTGCGAAAACTACATTTCCGGGGCAGTTCTTGCATATAACGTTATTAGATATTGCAGTAAAAACAGAGACAAATTCGAGAATGCATTAAACAAAACCGAACAATTCTGAGACCTTCTAGATTAGAATGAAGCAAACAGAAAAATTTATTTTTTAAAACCAACAATAAGTGTGCTTTATAACCACATGTATAACACTTTTATAATAGAATTGAATTTTCACAAATTGTTGAATGTATATATTAAAATTAACGATTAGTATTTTCACATACTTAACTAGTTATTCAAAAATAGCATTATAATTTAGGCTTTGAAACGGCAATGCTTCCGTTATTATGTATTACAAATTAAAAACACCCCAAAGTAATTACTTTGAAAAAAATCGTTAGCAGATAGTACCGTAAACTGCTATTTTGACATGTTTTTGGCATAAATCATTCCAGGACTTTTGATATGAGTTATAAAATCATGAGCTATATATACCATTATACCATTTGAAGCATTGGCTTTCCAAACCGCGACATGCCGAAAACACAAAATGTTGGGAAATATTTTTTTTTTTTAATTTTAAATTATGTGTTGAAGTTACCCGTTCAGTGGGGTAACTTCGACATCACTTAAAAATATATGTATTGTTGAAAATATCTCAGCATAGAGGTTCGACACAAGATTTTGGTTTTTAAAAAATACCTAACATAAAAAACAGTATTCTCATATAAAAAAATATATTAGTATTCTAAAAAAATAAATTATCAAATTGTTCGGATTATCAAATATAACAGTTACATGGTGGAAAATACGAGTACTGGATAGAAGATAGATATAAAAGCAACATTTTTCTGTAAACAGGAATTGACAAAAATGGCGTTTTCCTCGGTTACTTAGTGATTACGACTTAGTGACATTCGGATTACCGAGGTTTGGATTATCGACGCTCTACTGTAGTTTCGGTATCTCCAACCACCCATTTTCTTTTTGTATGTTCTAACCATATTTACACTCTTTTAATCTTACTTATAATTTACTAAACACCTGTTGCGAACTAAACAACGACCTAAACAACACACAGATGCATAGCGCGCAGGTGGAGCGAGAGGTGTCGAAGTTACCTGCGGTGTCGAAGTAGCCCCAGTTTACGGTATTTAATAGACATTACATTTAATCTCAATTAGTTTTAACTTGACCATTATTAGTTCTGTTAGGTATACCCAAAGCTGGGCACAAAAGTGTTAATCCAATAATCGTTAATTAACAAAGTTAAATTTTTTGTTAACGAATTAACTTATAACTTATATTTCATAACCATTAACGGGCTCATTAACTTCCGCTACATTCACCATCCGTTAATTCAAGTGCGTTAAATAGAAAATATCATAAGTAAACATTGCCAATTGCTGTAGGAATCCATAAAAAATTAAAATTAGTTGTTGAGAGTGAATTCTGGTAGGCCGGAAGTGGCAACTTGGGAGTATTTTAGTTATAAAAGATTGGATCGAGTTTATTTGTGTGAAATAATTTTGAGCTTATTTTGACATATTGTAATCGCTTTTTTGCAATTTTATACTTAGTAAAGTTAACAATAATTTGAATTGACTTGGAATTTTCTTTTGCCTCTTGCTGCAAGTTTTTAGGCTGTTTTTTTTTTAATGCCAGTTTAACCCACGATCTGAGTTCAGATATACAAATCCTAATAATTCCAAATAATAAATACTTATAAATCTGTTCTCAATTTATAACAAGCATTATAAATAAATACTTAGTAACACTTTACTTATTCGTTTATTTAGGTCTAGTATCACCGGCTCCATCTGCTGTAGAAACTTTTCAGTCGCCCATGGTTAACTCTTTAGCCAAGAAAAAATTGTTTCCTGAGATCAGACCCGGCCAGTCATTGCTGCAAAACAACCACACTTCTGCTGCTACTCACATAGGTAACATTTTTGATTATTATAAGAAACTCTGTACAATAATATTTATTTTTACTCTTAATTATTTAGTTCTTGATACTGATGGTACGAAGAAAGTGGTCAGACTATCGGATCCTGCTGCAGTTGAAAGTCCTTCTGTGATGGCATCTCCTGCAGCCCCTGACGCAAGACCTAAGAAAGGCGGTCGGTTAGGGATTATAATGAGGAAGGTACGTATCCAACGTTTAATACAATACATTTTAATGTCTATAGTCTTTGGAAATTAATTTTAAATGAATTATAAAGGTGTCCTCAAAAGCCTTGGCTATAAGATTTTCAACCGGCCAGTTTTCACCTGGCCTAATCGGTATTGACTGATTCTAGTTTTTGGCTTATAAGGTAATTTCATAAGTTTATCCTGCATAAGTCCATTTCATGAACTGGTTAGCATTTGTAACTTTTTGCTTGTAAAATAAAATATTGATGCATGATAATGCCCGACCACACACGGCAGCAATAGTGCAAAACTTTTTAGAAGCTACGGGTATCACCACATACAGTGGCCTGCGGGAAGCTCCGATATGAGCCCTATTATAGAACACCGGTTCCCAAACGCCGGGTCGCGACCCGCTTGGAGCGGAGCGGAGTTAAGCGACGGCCGAGAGCGGGAGAAGTAGGTACTGCGCAAACAGGTTGGGAAACGCTGCTATAGAACATTTGTGTGCTGAATTAGGGGGAAGAGTGCGTTCTCGCGAGAGGCATCAGGGAAGTCTCACAAAAATGGCAGAAGCATTAGTGGAAGAATGTCATCCTATACTAATGGAAAAGATAAGAAACCTGATACCGCGTAGATTCCTAAGCAACTCTAGAGAATTGCTAGGGGCGGCAATACACGGTTTTAAGCAGTTTAACTAGTTTATAATTTTGCGATTAATAAAAACGGTTTAAAAATTTTTTATTGGTTTATTTCTCTAGAAAACAGTTTCTCGATAAATTCAGACAGTTGGTAATATGCAAGGTTCTATTTTAGTGATTAATCAATGAAGAAAAAAAAACAACAGCAAAAGAAGCGTCTTTCATATAGAGTGAAAGCACTTTCTATACCATTACTTGATTAACACACAGAGTGAGTTAAAAATGAGGAAAACAACATGGTTTTACTTTATCCACTACAATAATCCAGGATACATTGAATAAATTTCCATGTGTTTAATATTTTTTTAAAACAAAGAAATTGCCTACCAACAAATAAAAAAAAATAAAAATTGCCCCACTGGTTTTAAAAAATATAAGACATTAAAGCTAGGTCAAACATCAAGTGCGTCACTCTTTTTGGAACTAAGATTACTTTTAATAAAAACAAATTAATAAGAGAACCACAGATTATTTTACAGTCAGGAAAGGGATGGAGATATATCGTCATGAGTGTCATACTTTGTATTGGTTGACATATCGGAACAGGAAGTTCAACTTGGAAGTCAAATTCATGACTCTTGAACTGCAATTGAACTTACACGGCTAAAAATTGAACATGCCAAAACTGGCCAAAGGAATTGTATGATTTTTCCCAGATATGTGGAACACCTGGGCGCACATTTTAAAATTATAGTTGCATATACATGGTGTTCAATAAGATTGTAACAACACAAACTTATATATGTATATTTCCGTACGTATTTTAATTCCCTCTCAAATTTAAAGGCCTATAAGTACTAAGATAATAGTACTCTACAACCAAGTGTTTGTGAGTTATTGCTTTTTTGTTTAAAAACTGAAGTTTAAGAAAAAAATCATTTCAATCACTACTATTAATTTATTTCAAGTTATGTGATTCAATTCAATAGGGTATTTGACTGTATTAAAAATATGGCTTGTATTATAGTCATCCTAATAGATTACAGTTTAAGAAAACTATTTGTTATTACTTTTCAAAAGAAAATATGCTTTATTTCTATTAAAAACCGAAATTAAAATTGAATTTTATTCACGTCCTATCACGTGAAAACGCTCTGTAATTGGCTTAGTCTCCAGTGATGTCATTCGTTAGTCCGCCTTAGAGCGCGTTCGGTTTGTCAGGGTATGGTATGGGGAGAGCAATGCCCAGATAACCTGGGTCGGCTGTCTCTCTCTTAGCAGCGCGCCACTCACCGTACAATACCGGGTTATCGGAACGCACTCTCATGCTTCTCCCGTTTGAATTTAATAGCACTAATGTAAGTATAACTTTGTAGGTTAGGATAGCCCTAACCTTAACCTGTCAGATCAGATAATACCTGGTTCGAAAATACGATAGATAACTTATTCTAGTCAGTTTTACTTATGTCGAAGTAATCTTCACAACAAAAAACACTTGTAATGGCCGCTATTTATTTTATTTGGATTTCTACCAGCCAACCACTTTCTTCGCAGTTTCAAATCTTGCGGAACAGCTACAAATAGTTTATCCGGAGTTTTTCTTGACGTATTTCTGCATTGTGGATTTATACACCATTTATAACCTATTTTTATGTAGAAATGGTGAAACCAACACATCATACAACACAATTACCAAGCGGCGACGATGCCGATGCTGACAGACCATATGGGCCGATTTGACATCTACTATCGTGTGGCGTATCGTTTTCGCGGGACTTTTTGTGATTTTTATGAAATATTGAGGAAATAATTACGTAAAATAATGCATTTACGATGTAGAGTGAAGGAATAAACACACTAAGATGGTCTTCCAATAATAATCAAGTACCCTATTTAGCAGAGAAGGTTTTCTGTTTTTTTCTTTGTTTATCTTCTCTTCTAGCAGTTATGAAGTTCTGATTTCATTATTTCAGTTTTACAACTTGGCTGGCATTCGTATGTTTGAATTGTGCAAGGCTCTGGACATAAACGACCTCCAGCAGAAAATCTGGACAGTCTTGGAATACTCCATCCGGAAAACTGATCTCATGAAGGATCGCCATCTCGACCAGCTATTAATGTGCGCCATTTATGTTGTCTGCAAAATAGCCAACCGAAGCGTGTCATTTACGGAGCATATCATCCACATGTACAGGAATCAACCACAGGCAACAAGTGACGTTTATAGAAAAGTAAATGTCCTGTGCGAAAATGGTAAGTGAAATGGTCAAGTGTTGCGGTCAATGAATAAATTAAAAAAACTTGTTTTAAAACATTTTGTTATACATTACACATTACACATAGACTACATTATTTGAAATGAGAACCATTTTGGCAGTTGGGTTTAACATTAACAAAAAGTTTCACTAAGTCATATTTATACATATTCAACAATATATCTGTACCTTGGTGCAAAAACAACCAATGTCATTTTTGCTAGTCTTGAGTATTGCGAGATTTTTTTTGAGAGTTTGCTTCAAAATCAATTTTTTGGGCATATTTATATGTCCCTTGATGCAAGAAGAACCAACGTAGTTTTGTTTTATTTTGAAGCAATCTCTCAAAAACAGCTCACAAAACTTTAAAACTAGGAGGAATTTTGCAAACTACTACGACCCTGCCCGTGATTAGCTGGATCGCAGACTGTTTTACACTGGACAAATAAATGTACGCTATAGCGCACGCTTTGAAGTCCCGTTAGGTTAGGTACCAGATAAAAAAAAAATTCAATAATAATTCATTAACCCCTTAAGTAGAATATTGAGAATGTTTTATAATAGCATGGATAACACGTTTATGATAGAATAGAGCAAAAGCAAAATCTTGCTAACAAAAACATTTTATGAAGATAGAAATGGCTCTTATATAAGAATACAATAGTTTCACTTGCCTTTTTATCGTATTACCAAAGTTATTCAAGAAAAAATAAATCAACAGTTTCTACTCTTTCTGTAATATCCAGGAGTGTTTAGGCCAATAGAAGCACAGACAGACATAACCTCATTATCCTATCAGCAAATAGTGACATTTATTAATACAGTTTTTGACTCTAGACTTTCAATTCGGTTCAGACAGACTTTAATGATATATATTTGTTTATTGTTTCCGAAGAAAAACCTTCATTGACTCCACCAATTGTTTTTCTATATTATGACATTTTTATATACGTTTAGGTACCTATGAGGAGATTGACTTGATTAAATTCTACAATGATGTATATACGGAAAAAGTCAAGGATTTAGTCAAGAGATTCAAGCCTAGTGACCATCCTAATACAGTCATCCATCAGAGTAGGCAGGTACCTTTAAGTCCACTGCCCAGTGATAAAGTGTTGAGAATGTCTCCAAGGACGGAGATTCTGAAGAATGTCTTTGTGAAGCCGTATGACAGTCCGACACGAATAACTACGGAAAAATCCATGAATTATTGCTTCAATCGGAGCACATCTGCTGTAAGTCCTTTTAAAATTAAAAGAGTAAACAATTGAAATTTTGAATAGTTTCTTGTTACCTTGTACAAATTGTACCAAATCCAGTTAACTCTTAAAAAATATAATTTTTGTGACCTTTCAGGATCTCAAACAAATAAATGCTGAAGTGAATAATGCAAAGAGGAAATTCCAGGATGACTGGGATAAAGGAAGAAGTTATAAGAAACAAACAACAAAAATGGCAGCTCTGATCGAGGAGCGAAAGATACAAAACAAAGAAACCAAAAACTCAGAAAATTGTGAAGCCGAACTTCAGGATGCCGAAGATATGGAATAGTGTATTTATTTCATACGATTAATTTTATATTAATTTTAATATTCCCGTTTCTTTTTACTATTTTCAGTGTTATTTAAAAAGAATTGTATGTTGCAATCTTAATTTTTTAATTCTATATCTTATCTGTGTATCTGTTCTCATTTAAACTTTTAAACATATATATCATGCCTTGAAATATTGACAATTTTGCCTTTTAATTCTAATCGTGTATACTAATTCCATTATAAAGAATTATAAATGGATTACTTGTAATTAATATGAATGATATATAAATATTAAGTTATAATTGTTGGTTAAAAGTAAGTTTTTTGTTAATGTCTTTTTATCAAATAATGAGGTTCGGCATTGCAAATAAAGGTGCAATATAAGGACTAAGTGAGTTCCTTTAAGAACAGTGGTGAACAGTGATATTGTAGGTTTTGTAAAACAAAGTTCTCATAATCAAGTGCCCTGACAAAATTGTGTGCCACTTCCAATTTTAAGACTTTAATTTCTGTTTTGTTCAAGGATGCACTTTAAGGTTTTATAAGCGTTGTTCTGGCTTGCATAAACTGCTATTTGTATTGGTTTTGGTATATTAATATGCTATTATTAATTAGATTACTTTAACTCAATCGAAACTTGTAGTTTGTACAGTTTGAACAAACCTATAATGTAATTTTAATGTACAAATAAATTAATTTTGGACAATTCATGATTTTCATTTTCATGATTGAAACTTTCCCAATAATGCTTTCAGTTATATAAGATACTTGAAAACCGAGGAGGATGATAAGGTTAGTATTATTTTTAATATTAGCAGTGTTGCAAATCTCATTCAGATATTTTTCTCTTCTCTAGCCTGTAATTTGAAAGAATTTGTATTCAAATGTCAAATGATGTTTTTCTGCATAATTAATGCAAAATATGAATGGGACTTAAAGCATTGTTAGTTGATATGTAAATGTGTATTGGTTTTCTTCATTAAAACATTAATTTGTGTATTATTCCATGGAACACAAAAAATAGACATAATTTACCTATGTTTGTTAAGAATAGGTTATTTTTGTAAAAATTATCATCTACAACTACAGTATCAAGTGGAATCAAATTAGCATAATCTTCTCTGGACATTTTATTTTTTGAATCTCATCTCCGTTAATATAGGAGATACAGGAAAAACTATGATAGCAAGGTGCTATTTGCAAAAATTCAAGAACTGTTCAGCACAGCATTCTAACTACAAATAGGAATATCGGTATTTCGATATCTGCGCAATGAATTCAAACCGTCGTTTTTGTGCTAAACGACCCCAATTTTATTGCCATTCAATCATCATTCAATAGTTTTTTTAGTAAAAAGACGTTTCTAGCAGCAGCGAGCCGCTACTGCTATACTGCATACGTCAATGTATGCATTCACGAAGTAAGCCGAAACACAGTACTCAGAATGCGTAGTACGCAAATCGTTTTGAGTAGATGCGTAATCTGAGTAAATCTACTCAAATCGTCTTCAGTAGAGTACTCATGAGTATTAATTTTAGTCAGTACTCACGTACTTAATACTCAAATTTATGAAATCTACACAAGTAGTGCCCCACTCTGATTACACACAAGAATTGTTTTTTGTTTAAGTAACAACGGTTGCGTTCACCAACAGTCAACGTTTACGTTTGTTGCGTAAAGTCCGTTCCACATTAAGTCGCAATGGATACGTTTGTCGTTGTCGGAATGTCAGAGTTCTTATAAAAAACGATTTCTTTTATTTAAACAAAACAAACATGTTTTTTTATAAATGATGTTTTTTTAACGAAACAATGTTTTTAAACTCTTCGCAAATAAAACATGTTTTAAACATGAAATAAAACATCTTTTAAATAACATACAAAAATGTTTTAAACTAGGAATAAAACTTGTTTTAAATTATGCAATTATTGTATTTGTAAACATTTTAATCGGCGTCTTTTCATTCCTTATTTTACTTGCTACCAGTGATATAGTAATTGTATAGTAATTGTTCCAAAAATGTTAAACGTGTTTTTAACTACCGATATTTGAACAGTTTTTGTTGTTTTTCATAAAATATAGTAATTGTATTACTATATTTTATGAAAAACAACAAAAACTGTTCAAATATCGGTAGTTAAAAACACGTTTAACATTTTTGTGGAAAGAAATATGGCAATAATAACTAATAAGTGAAACTATATAACATTTTCCCTCTACAGTTCCCTGAATGCGAATTCTCTGATGATTTTCTGAGTCTGACAACTGCAGATTGTTCTGCAGAATGTGGTTTTAAAATTGGTCGCCTTCGTCCACGAATTTATTGGACAGCCTTTATTTTGAAACCTTGTAGATATTGTTGCCAACAGTATAGGTTCGAGATATCCCATCACTGATTAAAGAAAGCCAAGCATATATAGCAAATAGAAACTTTAAATAACTTCAAAATGCGCTCAATTCTCAGTAAACTTATTTTCTTCCAATTAAAAAATGTCAACACAAAAGGTGAAATTTGGACTAAAGTTGTTTAGATCCGGTGGTACCAAATCTGTCGGCCGATCACGTTGATCATTGGTTAGCGACGTTGAAAAGAACTCCGTTGATTAATGATCGACGTGATCGGCCGTTGAACAGAAGTTGTACAAACAGGCCTTAGTTATTCTAGGTAAGCTGACCAACCGGCGGAAAGGCAGTTTATTATTGTCCTCCTAGTGTTGAAAGGAAGAAAAAAGAAAAGTCTTGCAGAATGTCCTCCTTGTCCTCCTTTTGAATGCTTTATGTACTATTTTGAGCTCACTGTGGGTCTGTACCATTGAGTGACTCCGTTAAGTTTTTGAGGGTTTTTCTACAGAGGGATTTGCGGTGGACAAACACATATCTTACACTCATTCGAAGTTGTCCCGAATTTACTACGCCGTGCTCAAACTCAGAAGTGTTGTGGAGTTGAATGTTCTGAAGTGTTACTACTTCGCTTGCGTAGAGTCAGTCTTGTCCTATGGAATCATTTTATGGGGGTCCTCGTCCCAACTAGCCATGCTGTTTCGTCTACAAAAAAGGTTCTTGCGGTGTATGCTGCACAAGGGCTACAGGGAACCATGCAGACCGCTTTTTAAGTCGCTGGGTATTTTAACACTTTCATCCCTGTATATTTATCACCTGGTTGCATATTGTAAACAAAATTTGCACTCCTTCAATAGCAACGGTGAGATATCGTGGTCTATGCATACTCGTAACGCCTCACGCCTTGCGGTGCCTCGTCATACCTCGTCGGTCTTTGAGAGGGGCCCACAATACATGATGATCAAAACCTACAAATCTTTATCAATTAATGTATATTTACTTAATAAGACTGATTTTGGGTATACACGAATAAACTCTTTCAGTAATTCTCGGTTGACCTTCTTCAGATCGTTAATCCACACGGAAGAAAAGTAGTTCTTGTTCTTCTAAGAGTGATGGTCGCTTGCAGTTGTTCCCTTAACAAATGTATATCAAACTGTTTTTCCAATATGCATGAAAAAACTGATTTCAGTCTAATTGTCTTTTCCGGACATAACTTTATTGACTAAAGATGCTTGTTTAGGTGTCCCCTACAACCCCTATCAGTTTGTGGCAATATTTATGGAACATCCTGTATAATATAAAGGATCACTATAAGGATAGTACCACTCAAAATGCCATGATATCAAATGTAAAGATTTCTATTACTGTGACACCGGCAGACCCATGACATTGCACAAAGTTGCGCTGTTAATGCGATATGTCGGCTCATTAGTCGGTTCCAAAACTGTTTTTATTTCATATGTCGGGGCACAGATAACGGAGATATTGAAGGTCAAAAGAAAGCAAAAAACCCAAAACGCTTTTTGAAATATCGGGGAGTGGAAAACGATTCTGGGCATATGTCGGGATATGTCGGTGAAAAAAACCGATATGTCGGGGCAAAGACCTCAAAGTTATTCAAGGTCAAATTTTTCCAAGAGGTTTCTTGATATGTCGGGGAGTAAAATTCGAATCTAGACATATGTCGGAATACATCCGTGTAAAAAAATCATATATCGGAGCAATGACCGAAAAGTTATTCAAGGTCAAAGTTTGGCGGCAAAAACCCAAAACGTTTTTTGATATGTCGGGGAGTGGAAATCGATTCTGGGCATATGTCGGGATATGTCGGTAAAAAGAAACGATATGTCGGGGCAAAGACCTCAAAGTTATTCAAGGTCAAATTTTTCCAAGAGGTTTCTTGATATGCCGGGGAGTAAAATTCGAATCTAGACATATGTCGGAATACATCCGTGTAAAAAAATCATATATCGGAGCAATTACCGAAAAGTTGTTCA
The DNA here is from genome assembly GCA_963966075.1 of Aphodius sticticus. Classification (NCBI taxonomy): domain Eukaryota; kingdom Metazoa; phylum Arthropoda; class Insecta; order Coleoptera; family Scarabaeidae; genus Aphodius; species Aphodius sticticus. Next base: position 51,278,079 of record OZ014507.1, on the reverse strand, counting down.
AGGTCAAAGTTTGGCGGCAAAAACCCAAAACGTTTTTTGATATGTCGGGGAGTGGAAATCGATTCTGGGCATATGTCGGGATATGTCGGTAAAAAAAACGATATGTCGGGGCAAAGACCTCAAAGTTATTCAAGGTCAAATTTTTCCAAGAGGTTTCTTGATATGTCGGGGAGTAAAATTCGAATCTAGACATATGTCGGAATACATCCGTGTAAAAAAATCATATATCGGAGCAATGACCGAAAAGTTATTCAAGGTCAAAGTTTGGCGGCAAAAACCCAAAACGTTTTTTGATATGTCGGGGAGTGGAAATCGATTCTGGGCATATGTCGGGATATGTCGGTAAAAAAAACGATATGTCGGGGCAAAGACCTCAAAGTTATTCAAGGTCAAATTTTTCCAAGAGGTTTCTTGATATGTCGGGGAGTAGAATTTGAATCTAGACATATGTCGAAATACATCCGTGTAAAAAAATCATATATCGGAGCAATGACCGAAAAGTTATTCAAGGTCAATTTAATAATAATAATAATAATTAATATAAATAATAATTTATAATAATTGCGGTTTTGGGAAGCGCTTCTTGTACGCTTCTTGTACATAAATCACTTAAATAATGTACTGTAATAACTAATAGTGCTTGTTGACACTTGGCGCCATCTCGTCGTGCAAATTGTCACTACAAATTGGTTATGTATTTATATAATAAGCAAACGATTGTTTGTTTATTATGTAAGTGTATTGTATATCTATAGTCAATAAATTTTTTCTTTATTTTGTCAATTTTTGTTACTATTACCATGAATAACTGAATAAATTTGCAATCTTTGCCCCGATATAATATATATCAAAAACGTTTTGGGCATTTGCTGCGAACTTTTGATCTAGAATAACCTTTCGACTTTTGCCCTCACATTTGCAGGGATACATTCCGACATTTCTAGACTGAATCAATTTTTTATTTCCTGATATACAATAAATATTTTGGAATAGGAGCACCTTGCATAAGTTTTCGATCATTGCCCCGACATGTTTTTTTACACGGTTATATTCCAATATATCTCTGGATTCCATTTTCACTCCTCGACATATCAAAAAATGTTTTGGAAAAATTTGACCTTGAATAACTTTGAGGTCTTTGCCCCGACATATCGTTTTTTTTTACCGACGTATCCCGACATGCCTAAAATCGAAATTCACTCCCCGACATATCAGAAAACGTTTTGGGTTTTTGTCGCTAAACTTTGAACAACTTTTTCAACAACTTGAACAACAACTTGACCTAATTGCTCCGATATATGATTTTTTTACACGGATGTATTCCGACATATGTCTAGATTCGAATTTTACTCCCCGACATATCAAGAAACCTCTTGGAAAAATTTGACCTTGAGTAACTTTGAGGTCTTTGCCCCCACATATCGGGTTTTTTCACCGACATATCCCGACATATGCCCAGAATCGATTTCCACTCCCCGACATCAAAAAACGTTTTGGGTTTTTGCCGCCAAACTTTGACCTTGAATAACTTTTCGGTCATTGCTCCGATATATGATTTTTTTACACGGATGTATTCCGACATATGTCTAGATTCGAATTTTACTCCCCGACATATCAAGAAACCTATTGGAAAATTTGACCTTGAGTAACTTTGAGGTCTTTGCCCCGACATATCGGTTTTTTTCACCGACATATCCCGACATATGCCCAGAATCGATTTCAACTCCCCGATATTTCAAAAAGCCTTTTGGGTTTTTTGCTTTTTTTTACCTTGAATATCTCCGTCATTTGTGCCCCGACATATGAAATAAAAATAGTTTTAGAACCGACTTGTGAGCCGACATATCACATTAAAAGCGCAACTGTGTGCAATGTCATGGGTCTGCCGGTGTCACAGTAATAAGATTTCTGGTTTCCGCTCCAATTGAATGGAATACCACAGTTTACACACAGAAGTTAAATTGGTTGCATAACCTATTTCAAGCTTGACAGTTGTTTGTGTTAGCGGCAAAAATTTTCCAACATGGGCACGGTTTCTTCGACTATAATTATTTATAATGATCCTGTATATAATATTCAAAATTCAGACGACTTTTTAAAAATATTATTCAATATCCAGTACGCTGATGATTATGATGACAGTAGCTTTGTATAATAATGACAGTTATTTTCAATAATTACTCCTTTATTCAAAGGAACTGTCATCATTATTATACGAACGTACTGTGAAGTCTGTCAAAACTTACGTGGTTGGCAGTTATTTGCCAGTTCGACTCGTCACCATTGACAAACACATTTACAATTTTTTATATGAACACGCGTATGAACAGTCGCATGTTTACATGCGCGCCTACGGCTCGCGTACCTATAAACTTCATGCTCGCGATTTATGTATATCCTTAATTATGTGCTCATCAAATAATATATAATTTTGATAATGTGCCGATTTCAGTAGCGTACCGATCACATAGTTTAAAAGTGGCACCGGAATTTGAGCAATTCGTCTTTTCAAAATTGGCTTATAAATCAAACACTAAACCGCGCGAAAATGACAAATTCTCTCTATTAGCAGGGAACACCTCGTTACCGGGACTCGCAAATCATCCATATTTCTCATAAGTGCAAAATTTGCCGCCGGAGTGCCTCAAAGTCTAAACTCGGAATTGCACGAGAGAGATAGATGCAAAGAGCGCCGCCATGGGGTTGTTTTTTGTCCTCAGCCGGCTTTGAATGCTGCGCATGCGCACGACAGCGACGCGCCCTGTGCCTCCCGCTAGCACCTGTTACATCCAGTCATTGTACGGACAGAAGCCGGCCGGTGAAATTCAAAAACGCCAGACAGCTCGCCATACGACCGAAACGTACGAACCGCAGTTAGTCCGCGTATCGGTGTAATTCGAACGGTTATATACAGAGAGAAACTATGTCGGAACAAGAGCAACAAGCGGCCAACAACGCCACCGAAGAGCAGCCAGAGAAAACGGAAAATAGTACCGTGGAGACTACCGAAGATGTGAAGGAAAATGGCACCGGGGATGCAACAGCCGCCCCCGCTTCCGAAAAAACTGAACCGGAGGCCGAAAAACCGAAGGAGATGCGAGCGGTTGTACTAACTGGCTTTGGTGGTTTGAAAACGGTGAAGACCATGAAAAAAACCGAACCCGCTCTCAACGAAGGTGAAGTTCTCATCAGAGTCAAAGCATGGTGAGTTAGTTTATTTTGTTCTTAATTTGTTTATAATCGCTAAACAGGAAATGATAATCGTATTTCCTCTTTTATACCATGATACCGTTTCAAGCATATGTTACAAAAGTTTTTCTGTACATTTTTCGATTTCGAACATGTTCGAAAGTATCATGGCCTCTCCCAACTGATTCCATCGATTCTATTGACGTTAGTATATAATTTTAACCCTCTACAATGAATAATTGTACGCGAAGAGGGGTGAATCATTCTGGTAAGGCCACCCCTTGTCATGCAAATATAACAATCATTTGAAACTGTTGTTGTCGCAGGGTTTACTGAGAAGTGATAACATATTGTCAGCTGTATTGTGACATTTTAGCGCTGTTATCGGCTATTTTTTCGGCAATTTCTCGTTTGTTTAGTCTGGCACGCCCTGTTTTGATTATTACCAGAAATAATTACTACGACGGAATGTTTACAATTATTGATGAGAAATTATTATTGTTAAACACAATATGTATAATTATGATTATTTATGATGATTATTGAATTATTATCTATTTATGTGCCTACAAACAACTAATTCGTGATTTGAATTTATATCGAAGAAATTTAATAAAATAAAGTAAACCATTTGACGGGTGACGAAAAATCGATAAAATAGAAGGATGTCTTATCGGTTTTACCGACTCAAAACACGTAGGATCTTGATCAAATTTATTTTGTAACCTCGGTGGAACAGAAAAAAGAAATAGTCTGGTGCTGCTGGCGTCTGCCTATCTACGACGTTAAATTGAAAGATTATTCTGGGCGACGCCGACGTCGCGGCGTCAGGATATTAGAAAAACGTCTTGAGATTTACGCCGGGGTGGAAATTATTTTCCACCGCGTTTGGTCGATGAGTGCAAATAAAGGCCTTCGCCTTTACGCGGCGTAGTTTTATTTGTGCAATTTCGAAGAACAAGTTTTAGATTGATTATGCAAAAACTAATTAGTACCTAATTCCCAACTGCTTTCTTTGGTTTCTTGGTACTCTTTGTCCTGTTGGCGATGAGGTGTTATTACTTGAAATTACTTCCTGATTTACTGGTGGTATAGGTATTATTGCAATTAAGCAATTTTCTCAGTTTTGAGATAAAAAAAACAACCAGTACTCAAGTAATAGACAATAAATAGAAGACCTTTTATTTCAAAGATTATAGCATAATTAATACTACACAATAAGTCAGAATCTTGCATTTTGCGTAAACAAGGAGACAATTGCAAAGAATGCGCTTTGGGTGCCAGGGCACAAGTGGCCCTAACTATCCCGTAATTTATTTTTTAAATTAATTTTTAAAAAATTATCAAATTACATAAGTATGTATAAGTTTTAATCAATTCTATTGAAATAAATTAGTAAATTACGTTGGTGCTTTTTGTTCTGAAGTTTAATTTTTATCATAAAACTACTATATTTAGGCTTGCTAGTGTTATAGTGTTACTAACTTATTACATTAAGCAAATTTGGTATCAGCGAGTAAAGTTGCTAGCGAGTAGCAACAAAACTCGTCTGTGTAATCGGCGTAATCGCCGCATATGTATGTAATATTTGAACTTCACACGTTTGGCTTGTAAGTTAAAGAGATGTCCCTAGTAGTAGCATATTTATTTTGTAGTAGCCGTCATATTTATTTTTTGCCAGTAGTTTAGATTTAATAAATGGGTACTCGGATGTTTTAAAGCCCGAGTTTAAAATTACCTAACCTAAATAAAAAAAAAACATTGTCCGCTTTAGTTTGCAATTTACGACGAGCGGAATTCTACAAATAAGTAAGACGATAACATTGTAATAACAAACTTAGTGTATGCTAATTACTGTTATTGGCTTATTAATACCGAATATGTAAACAACAGTTATCGATTATGTACTAAAATGGATTGAATCTTCTGCCAACTTCTATTTGTCTGTACGAATCATTGTTGACAATTTGTAATAGAGGTAAAATCGTGATCGAGGAAGCCGTCTCGAATATAGGTTCTACAGGAAAAAATTTGATGTGGCCAGGCACATGACTTTATCATACCATATATAAAACTAATAGTTTAGCTGCATGAGATCTATTTGATCGAGATCTGCCATATTGAGATCTGAATTTATAACGGCCGAGCCAGATGCTCGAGAAAAAGTAATCGTATGGGTACTTTTAAAGTATGAACTAGCGGAAATAGTCACTAGCACAGTAGCACCATAGTTTTTGACAGACGTATGTCTTTTTTAACTGGAAGGGTATATTTTTTGTCTCCAAAACTAAGTAGACAGAGTACTTTTTCTGGCTTCAATGATGTTCAAATTTTATAAGAACATTGATAACTCTGAGAAATCTGGATTTTGTGGGTGGAAAGTGCCAAAATCGCATTTTTAGTCAAATCTAAAAAAATGCGATTTGGGCAATAAACGTGAACTGAGCAGCCGAAGTCTATACGTTTGACATCAGTGATATGATCACATATCTACAGTATTGAAACATGTTTCAGAGTTTTTTAAGAATAAGAAAATACGAATTACATTCACATACCGCGATAAAGAAAAATCTTTTCTTGTCAGTACTATTTGCATAGGCCTTAATGCTCTGATAAAAGAAAGTAATCCAGAAATCCAAATTGGGCATTTGCAGATTCACAGTGTTTGGCCAAATATCTCCTAAATTAGTATCGAAACATCGTTCGCGTGAACATTGATCGAAATTGATTTTACATTTGCTGGTTTCCGCCCATACCTTCTGTTCCGGATAACCTCCGCAAATTGAAATAGAAAAACAAAACACGAAGTCAAACTTTAATCCGGCTGGCCGGCGATGGACAGCAAACGAATCCTCATCAGTTAATAACAATAAACGCCTAGAAAACAATCTAATCAAGCAAGCTGTGACCCGTGGACGTTTTACTACGCCGGGGTTATGAAAAAAATAACAACGCTTTCTAACATTCCAGTTAAGTTCTGTGCCGGGAAAATACGGTGGATTGCAAACACTGCGGCACTAGAGCAAATTAAAAAAACCCACTTATTGTAAACACAATAGAATATTATAAATATGGTTTTATTAAATTATTTTAAAAAAAAGAACTAAACGCTAAAAAAACTAGTGAGAAATTGAAAATGTCAAACAAATTACTCAAAATAATCTGCTATTGTGCTAGTGAAAGTAATACATTGTTCCACACTAAAAATTAAGAAAGAGAAATAAATTACTTTCCTGCAATTTGAAACGCGCGGTCGTATTGGGTCGTATACCGGGTGATTAAATTTCGAGGCTCACCATGGGGATCTCGCTTATTAGTGGAGATAGAGCCTATGTTTACATTAGGCAAAGTTTCGAATTTTTGTGTTGGTCAATTATCTGAAAAGAAATTTAAGCTATCATTTTTCCTTTTGAAAATATCCGCAATAAACTGATATGTTAAGGTATCGTTTTTAATTTTTTATTCAAAACCAAATGTAGCTAGACATTTGAAACAAAAACAGCCCAGAGCTACTTTTTAACAAGGAATGCAGTGTCATTTTTTAATTTGAAACAATGGTTCTTTTTCTCTTTGTTTGTCGTGCTTATCAGGTACCCAGGTGGAATGTTTTTGTTTCAAATGTCTAGCTATGTTTGGTTTTGAATAAAAAATTAAAATCGATATCTTAACATTTCAGTTTTTTGCGGATATCTTTAAAATGAAAAATGAAAATTTTTTCAGATAATTGATCTGCATAAAAATACGAAACTTTCCCAAATTTAAACATAGGCTCTATCTCCACTAATAAGCGAGATCCCCATAGCGAGCCTCGAAATTGAATCACCCGGTATATCCCTCCAGCAGCATCTCGCGAGCAGCATCTCGCGATTTACATCTGTGTCTCGATTTGTTTCCCCCGTACACCTCTGCGATAATACAACCCGATTGATTAATGCGTCACTAGTTTTTTAGATACTTATGGTGAACCTGCGGACATTTAAGCCCCGCCCTACCCCCTGTATGGGCTTTTCTGTCCGATATATGTGCATAATAGACACAAACTATGTGCATAATGAATAAAAAGTTAACATTAGTCTGAGATCTGACAGACGTTCCGAAATAATGACGTGCCGGCAGCATTTTTTTAACAAATATCTGTTCTCGAAGAGACGAAGCTTATTTAGGTTTAAGAGAGCCATCCTATGATTCCTACCACACTCTGTAAATTCCAATCCTTCCGGATTTTGTTTTTGCGGATTGTCCGGTTGTTTATTCATCACCAGAGCCGAGCCTAACCTTAACCTGCCGTGTTAACACGAGATAACACGTCAGGTATGAATATGGTGGCCGTAATGTTGATCTGATGTGTTAATACGAGTGAACACGTTATGTGTGAATAATGTGTCTGTAGCTTAACTTTGCCAACACACTTAGTGCACGGACACACAATTAGCGACGCTCATAGCAGTGCTGGTAGCGGCGCTTGTAGCGGAGCGTTTGAGTACACAAGTGCTTATGGCAATAAACACACATCAGCGGAATCAGCACCGCTACCAGCACCGCTCGAAGCACCCGCTCATGACCATAAGCACCTGTGTATTCAAACGCTCCGCTACCAGCCCTGCTAGAAGCACTACTATGAGCGTCGCTAATTGTGTGTCCGTGCACTAAACCAGTGCAGAGAAAATGGAGGCCACCATTTGAGTGAGCTGAGCCTAACCTTAACCTGACGTGTTAACTCGTGTTAACACCAGCTAACACGTCAGGTTTTTTTTATTTTTTATTAATAGGCATAAGATGCTTAACATATTGAAACTAATCTAAAAGATTAACCATCAATTTAAATAAGAATTCTTAAAACTAGGTACTTGTCTCTAATAGGCTATCCACTGATGTCCCCATATTTACTTTGTCCCAAACAAGAAGCACTAACACTTCACTCACTGTGCTCTGCTTTTTACACATTTCACTGATTCACTAGTTCGAAGGGTTTAGTTCTTTTTAGTCTTCTCACTAGATTCTGGTTGTCCAGTAGCTGCAGGGCCTCTACGTTGACGTGATAGCTTAGGCGAGATTCATGCTTAGTGGCGAATCTTTTTATCTCTTGGATGACTTGTGGGACACCAAGATCACGGTGCAGGTCACTATTCCGTATGTACCAAGGAGCGTTAACCATATTCCTTAGTACTTCATTTTGGAAGATCTGGATTCCTTGTATATTGGAGCTTTTTGCGCAGCCCCAAAGCTGGATGCCGTATAACCAAATCGGTTTTAGTACTTGGTTGTAGACTTGTAGTTTGTTCTGTACTGACAACTGAGAGTTTCTTCCCAGAAGCCAGTACAGTTCTCTGTATTTGAGGCCAAGATCTACTCTTTTCTTCTTAACATGTTCTTTCCACCTTAGTTTTGTATCCAGTGTCACACCCAAATACTTTGCAGTGTTCGCATATGGAACTATGGCGTCGTTAATCTTGACATGAGGTATGTCCTCGATTCTTTTGTTTGTGAATTTAATGTGGACAGATTTCAGTTCGTTGAGCTTGGTCTTCCATTTTCTGGTCCTTTGTATATTTTGTTACTAGCTTGTTGAAGATTCCTGGTAGATTCACCAATAGTTGATCCCACTGCCATTAGAGCCGTGTCATCTGCGAATGTGGCGACTGTTACATTTTCCATCTGTGGAAGGTCACTTGTATATAGTAGATAGAGAATTGGTCCCAATACACTACCCTGGGGTACCCCAGCTTTGACTTCTTTTAGTTCCGAGTATTCATCGATCTGTTTTATTCTGACACGTCAGGTGTGAATATGGTGGCCGTAATGTTGATGTGACGTGTTAACACGAGTTAGTACGTCTTGTGTGAATAATGTGTCCGTAGCTGAACTTTGCTAACAGACTTGAGCAGTGCAGAGAAAATGGAGGCCATCATTTAAGTGATGCTATTTTTGCTTCATAATGCTTTTTCGATAATCTTTTCTTTTCTAAATAAAAGAAAATAATAAAATATCTTGATCATTCATTGAATTAATCCATTTCAAAAACCATCAGGTTTTACTTACTAACAAAAGAAACAAAAAGTCATTTTGCCACTAGGCGTATTTCTCGTGCAGTTCGCTGTAACGGATATCCTTTGGAGTGTATTTCTGTAACATCGAGTCCGATATGAAACGCATTAGTGGCAATGTAGGCAGCATGGGACGGCGTCGACGGGCTCCAGGAAGGGTTGATTGCCCTGCAAGCAGAGGGGTGCAAATGACGTGACGGAAACTCTCTTCTGCTTCCCCTCGATCCACGACGCCACGACGTGACTATCACACCGTTCGCAAATACCGAGGATGGCAGCTTACTGCATGCCGTCTGGCTATCGGACGATTGCATTCAGCAATGCTAGGAGTGAGTCTGTTAGCTCTATCTCGGTTTCTCTAAAACCTTCGTTATTATATACGCTGGAATCCTCGGATATTGCTGGTAATATCGGGTATTGCTATCATAAATTTTAATGCCAGGCAGAGCTGAACTTATTAATTTGTACATACAACTGAAAGCGGAATATTCAATAGAAAGTATGGAATATTTAAGACTATGATGAAATTTGCAATTACTCTTCCTAATCGTTGTAGTCCTTGTTTAGGTTCGATCCTTCCTTTGTTTCTGTGCTTTAGGCTTCCCTCCATCATTTCCTAAGTTGTGTCTCCTATCGGTTTATATTATATCTTTTCATTGGTCTTCCTTGTGCATTGCTCGCCCTCTCTCGTCACTCTTAATTATAGTTCAGAACGGTTCTCTATATGCTAAATGTTTTTTAAAGGTAATATTTTTCATTTTGTTTCTTTTCGGAGTATTTCTCAGAAGTTTCTCAATTCACAGTTTTGTATTTTACTCTTCGCCAGGGTTTGTATTATTTTGAATGACAATTGAATAGAAGATTTATCGTGCTATTATTAGTGTGCCTATCTTTTTTTGTTTCTTTTGTGTTTGTCTATCGCTCAAACCAAAAACCAAAACTTTGAAACTGCGAAGAAAATTGTTGCGAAGAAAATTCAACTTTCAAACGCAATAAAGATTAAATTAGCACGAATCGTTGTTATAACTGTTTATAATATGGAAATTGCTATAATTAAGTTGATATTACTTTATATTTAGAATATGTTTGTTTTATTGATTTACATTTATGATTATAGTCTAGGAAAACACCTTAACTTAAGCACTTAACTTAACTAAAATATTTTAAACTTAAGAGACTTTGCCAATCTCTTTGGTTGTAGGTTGTATAGTGCTGATTTAAAACTCGTTGATTTTTGGAAAAGTAAAACAAAATTAAAAAAGGAAAAAATTACTTAAATAACACAATAAGCAATGTAAAGCTTTAATTTTTTAAAAATTATATTAAATACTAGACGCTATAACCAAAAGTTTACAGACAAAAATTACCAAAGAAAATTTACATATATTTATCATACTTGTTGTCCCGTCTCTACATTGTTCTTATCTTTTATTATTTTTGATTTTATTTTGTATTTTTTGTTGCATGTTCACATCAATTCTAGATTAATATATCTTAACTTTTACGGCTTTTTAAATCGAGTAACAAGGGAATGGGAGTTTAAACCACGAACAGTGTCCAGGTCTCAATAATTTGGGATATCTGAACTCGGTTCATAGGATTGAATAACCAAGCCTTAGGATATTGGAATATTTATGCATTTAGGGCCGGTTTTGCAAGTATAGTCAGTGGAATACTTTTAGAATAAGTATTCCTGTGGCCCTCCCATTGGTGCAAGTATCTGTGTTTCTAAACTCTTATTATTTAGAGTTTATTTTATACCAATGTAAAGTTATTCGAAGTATATATCACCATTGTAAAAACTACTCTTAGTAAACTTTAAATAGTACAAATTACTTGCACAAAGTATAAAATAAAACGTGCATTTATTGCAAGCATTTGATAAAATATTTGACCAACGCAAAAAATAATTGCCCAATACAAAAAATATTTGAGCAATGGCAAAAATAAGAGCATTAAAAAATAAATCTGCATCAGAATAAATAATTGTTACATACTTGAATGTTACTTTAATAATGTATTTGTACACTTTAGTACTCTCTAAAAATATAATGAGCAGCTTAAAAATACTTGTTCATTGAAAAGAAAAAAGTATATTTCCAATAGTTTAAATAAATCAGCCTTTGAAAATATTATAGGCGCATTCAATAGTCTAAACTGTACGATGAAAAATTTTTAATGCGTCCTAGAAATAATATTATGTGCCCTAGAAAGAATATTATAATGTGCATTAGTTCTGCAACCTGTAGCGCACATATATCTCGTATGTCGTAGTCGTACTAGTTTTGCGGTTTTGCTGTTGGTTGATCTCTGGTTTTAGTTTGATAGATAAACGTTAATTACTAAGTAATAAAAATTGGTTTTGAAAGGTAAATTCATTGTTTTAATTTCCATGATTCCAATTAGTAAATAGTGTAATGTAAATATAATCCTTTGTTATCATAAATATACGAATCGTCAAAATCAGATCAAGTTATCCATTCTGGGTACAATATGAACAAAATATTGCTCATTATAACATTTGTATGTAACATATTTATATTTATTTAATGCACAATATTTATTATTTTAATGCTAAATTATCAATTAATTTAATGCAGAAAATATTTATTTTAATGCACATATCTATTTAAATGGACCGCGCTTAAATCGCACCCCTGTATAAATATGGAACATTTCAGCTATATTTATTCAATCCACATAAATTCGACTGTGATAGACGCGCAGACGGACAAACGAGTCATCCCATAGGGCATAGAGTATAGGAAATAGAGTAGAGGAAAAGAAAACAATAAAAAGATATTCTCTCTATTCGTTGGCACATCGAGCAATACTGTGCTTGATTTGCTGGGATGGACGGTAGGACTGAATCAAAACACACCAAAACCAAAACACAACTAAATCTATTCGGCTGACTTTCATCTCCTTTCCTTATTTATTTCTCAAGACCAAGACCACACTGAACTAGACACAAATATTTACTAAAATAAAAATTGTGATTATCTTAATGAAGCAGTAGTTACAATCCAGCGTTTTCTCGCGAACATCCGGTCCCTCGTGCATTCGGCAATCCGAAACTTGGTTTTCGCCATAAACCAGTTTCTTAATCCGTGCGTTGCTGTTCAACTCTACCTGCTACCTTCGACCATGGCATTCAGAGTATGCGACCCAACAGTACCGTCCAATTTCAACCATAATAACCTCCGATAGGGGTAAATGAAATGAAAAGTCCCGTGTCAGTTAAATGTTCCTCATTTAAATACCACAACGGCACAACCCCTATCCGGATAGTTTAATACACCCTTCCAGATTTTGCCGCATTGCGTGACAGATAGAACAAAGGCATTCGATACGATTAAAACAGGAAAAAATACCTACAGTCGAATGTCTTCGTGTGGCGCCATCTGGACTGTCGAGTTTTATTGCGTTACTATTTCGGTGTCTCGCTAAAAATTGTACAAAATTAGATTACCACCCGATTTTCTCTACGTTTTGTTTGTTGGCGAGGACAAAGAAAAACATAAATAACTCATTTCGATGTGACAATTCAATTGTTTGCCTATTGCATGAGTAACACACATGAATCAAATGTTTTGTAGATACTGCACTTTTTATTGTCGTGTTGTCATCGTTTATTATCGTTACGGTATACGGTAGCGGAAATTCGAAACCGCATTATAGATAAATAGCAAAAAAGCTATAGTCCTCTCGTAAAATGGTTTTATTTTTTATTATCTTGGAGAAATTTTAAGTATTTCCGGTCGGGTTTAACAATTCTGTGGGACGTTCTGTTGTTATCTTAATGGTTTCGAAACACAGCGGAAGATAACGTAAAATCAGCTCGTTTCTGCTGAATATTTGACATTCTTCGCGAAGAATTCGAAACGCCTTGTGATACGGAGGTTATCTGAGCGACGAATGCATGGAAAATATGCTGTTTGGGTAAAATCTCGCAGAGCGATTGTGGATTTATCAATATTGGTGTTTTGTGAACACATTGCAATTGTCTGACTACATTATGTTGTGCCATGGCATAAAATTCCTTGTTCTTAATTGATATAAAATTAATTCTAGCTGAATGTCTACACGATATAGTCAGTATTCTTAATAAGATTTGTTTATTCTCCTGTAATATTTTATTATTTTTATATATACAGTGTGCCCCACTTGCACTAGACTAAAGTCGATACTCTTGTTATTTTTAAGTTAGCCGCTCAACAGAGAAACACCAAACATGAAACGTGAAATTTAAAATATGAATCGTGCATTGTGAAACGCAAAACATACATCTATTTCTATCTCATCCACATATTAAAGAAACACAGTGCGTTTTAGTGTGAAAGTGGATTCCGATGACTGAGGGGATGCTGTTATATCTACACAAGGGCAGGGATGTAAAAGCATAATTTACCGCGTAAATTACCGAATTTATTACCGTAATTAATGGTAATTTACCGATTTTTAATTACCGTAATTTACGGCGTAAATTACCGATGGTAATTTACCGCCAATTTAAATTACCGTTGGTAATTTACCGACAATTTTAATTACCGTTGGTAATTTACCAGAATTTATAAATTTATTTCAAAGACCTTCCATCAGTAGACGCATGAATGCGCCACACCCCTCCTAAGCAGTCGACAAGTGCACTGTTGTTTGCGTTTGCCTGGGAAGTACCTAACAATCCGCGTGGTGCATGGTCGGACTCGTGCGTGACAATGATAATCAAGGTGTCATTTAGCCAATGGAAATGGGTCTATGGGTAAAGTTAACACATCCAATGACAGTCCCATTGCCCGTAAACGTTATATTTTTACTATTCAAAATCATCCGACATTACTTGAGAAAATACAGAACTAATATTTTGTATTTAATGAATAGAGAAGTGGAAAGCCCCTTCGCCAATGGCGACCAATCCAACAAATCCGATAATGCAGTTCTGAAATCAGAAGCCATTTATTATCAAAATTCACTTATTAATAAAAATGTGAGAGTTATTTTGTGAATGTGGACAGAATTAAATTGTTTATTTTCTACTATTATTATTCTGTTTGATTTTCCTGTTTTTGTAGTAGTGCTATAAATAGTAGTTCTATGTAGTCTTTGGTTTGATTTTACTATCAAATCAGGCAAAAGATCAGAGATAGCTAGTTATCAACAAAATAATGATTTAAGATTTTATCAAACATTCTTATAAACATTAGTAGTAATCATAACTTACAGTGATCTGTTTAATTTAACATTTTGAATTTTTAATTATCCGGTAATTTAAATCAGCGTAATTTGACATTTTGAATTTTTAATAACCCGGTAATTTAAACAGGCGTAATTTACCATTTTGAATTTTTAATTACCCGGTAATTTATGCCATCGTAATTTACCATTTTTAATTTTTAATTACGTGGTAATTTAATATTTGAAATTAATAATTTTAATTTCAACGGTAATTTACGAAAAAAATTAATTACCGTAATTTAACATCCCTGCACAAGGCTGTTTCTTATTTTATCATTTTTTTTTCAAGGGCCATTCCTTAAAAATTTTCTTTGGCCAGAAAAAGTACTAGACCGACAATCTGTAAATCATAGAATTATCCGTGAAATATATTTCATTGATCACTATAATAGTGCACGCCAGGGTTGCCACCTTTTTGTAAATGTTCACGAGGACAGTAAGTGGGTGAAAATATTGTCTTATCCAACATGTCCACATCATACTGCCCCATAAAACACAAACAAATAATAAAACAAAATATTCTTGAAATATAACAAAAAGCAAATACTACATTACTTTATTAAATATGCGAAAATAATACCTTGCAGTGGTAATATCACAAAAATAAAATTTCGGTTTATTCTCAAAAACTACCATGTAAACCGAACTTTCGTTTTAAACTCGTCGACTTTTTGGTGGTTAGCCAGGAATTGTTGAATTTTGTTTCTTGCTTAATTTATGTAGGTGGCGCAATTCATCATTGCTGTAAGTAAGATAAGACGTAGCAGGTCGGAGAAAACGTAAGATATTAAATCTTACCGAAATGTGCAAAACATCTGTAGGTTAGGTGACATTGAAATCTGCAATATGCATCAAAGAAATCTGGTGTTTCAATAGAGACAAAGAAATATTTATTTGCGGATAAAAACGCAATTCTTTGAAATATTTGCATGGTAGAAAGAGCGTTTATCTGTGTCAAACAACTTATGTTTTCAGTTAAACTTTACAATTTGTATATTATAACGAATGAGATTTATTTCGTTCAAATAATAATGATTTTGTTGAGTGATAGAATTAAAATTTTTGAAATTGGCGAAGTTGTAGGTAATTATTGACCTATTATTGACTAGAACTTTTCGAAGGGTACAGTAGAAAAAAATCTCCACGTGTCACCGCCTTTTGGGATGTCGCACATCCTCGATCAGTGGTTTGTTTTCCCAGACCTACATTATGTAGGCTACATATAGTCATTGTTAGGGTAGCAAAGTGTACGCTGATTCGAAATCGGAACTTGAACCTGCATGCACTGTGCTCTATACTGCCGATCACACAGCGTTTCTAACAATTTAGCCAGACGCATGACATCAACTGAGCGGTAGGCTTTCACCAGTCTACTATTTATACTCAAGATAAAGCCAAACTGCGAGGAGAGTGATTACAGCGGCTTCTAACAATACAGTTGGATGAGGTATTCACACTAAAAATATATTCATTTGAATCAAAATATGATTTCTTTGAAGGAAATACACCTCTTCTTGTATACAAATATAAATACATATTTGAATTCAATAGATCTTAGGTTTCTTTGGTGTAAAGAAACGTCCTTTTAAATCAAAACAAAAATATTACTTTAAAGGAAAGTAATTTTTGTTTGAATCCAAATATATTTATTTGACTTAAATAAATATTGCAAATAAATTAATCTATACAAGCAATAGACTAGAATATACAATGAAGTAAATATTGTTGGCGTCCAAGAACTATATTTTGATCCAAAAGAATAAATTCAAAAGAATATATTTCTTAAATGCAAGAAATCTTTTCTATCTGTGTACAGGAGGACAAATGGTATCACGCCGAGGACACGAGGACAATCCTCGTGAAACGAGGACAGGTCGAAACCCTTGTACACACTTCATATTTACTATTTTGCAATACCTACACTACTTTCGTCTAAACTTCGTTTTATAGTTTTTAAAAAAAGTTTTAATGTTCTATGTGCATACTAGACCGACTTCTTTAGCTATTCCAGAATACCAAACCTGGTGCAACCAAAAGCATTTAAGGTTAAGTTCGTGGTTATGTTGTTTGTTTACTTTATACCGGTTTATTTCTGTAATATTTTGCTGTAAACATGTCAGTGAAAATTAATTTACATAAATAGAAACCAATTGTACAAAGCGTACACGTCACTCTGGGGTTAAACGTATACGGTACTGGGGTTTGTCAAAACAAAACAAAATGTCTAAGAAAATGTTTTCAACTACACTATTATTTAGAACTTTTTCTAGTCCCTAAAAGAATTTTAGAAAAACACGAAAGTCGTGTAGTGTGCAATAGCCAAGAGATGCCGCATACAACAGACTTTTTGATCGGCCGATTGTTTGGTCGGTCTTTTCGACCTAACTACCCGCCGATTAAAAGTCTGTAGTGTGCAGTGTCTCTAAAACAATGAGTACTGGTCTGAACAGACTTTAAAACAAATCTAATAATAGTAATAAATTGATCAAACACAATTAATAAACGGCATATAATAACAGCAATCACATTCTAATGTTCAATTATAAAGTAAAAACGAACGCTAAATCGGAAATTGGAGCAGCAAAATTAATAAAAACAGAGCCTACATTTCAATTCACGGTCTGGTGGAATCGCGCAATGTGTACACGAAATTCCCGTTAAACTTGTGATGGCAATATAGCAATTCGCTGGCAGGGCAAAAAGAAATGCCTGTCGCTGTAATTGTATTAGTAATTGAACCAGCAGATCGCTTTCCCTCATTTTTAAAATATAAATTTGCTGTGAACGCCATATGCTTGCCAACATGCGGGCATCTCTCTTACCAGTCGTTATTATCGGTTTCTGCGAGTGGCTTCGTTAAAAGGTGTATTGGTTTGGAATGAAGTTACTGTAACAACAATACGTATACAATAGATAAGAATCGGAAACTATACGAAAAATGCATTTTAAAGCGTAAACGTCTATTACAAATACTACTACTGGTTGTTTGCTATTTCTATACTTTTTTCTTGCTTGCGACTGTTTGGTAATCGCAAATCCAGCAATACATTGCACTTAACTATTCTGACCTGTTTTGTTATTTATCTATAGACATGGTTAATTGCTAAATGCTATCGTATTTGTAAAGGGTAATATAAAGGGTATAAAGGGTGATGTTATTTTTTGTTTTGTAAAAATTATCCAAAAAGTGTTATTAGGAGCCGGACATTTTAAGCATTTGTAAGTGTGTTTAAAGCCAGACGCAGTGTTGTGATTGGACTGTTTGAAACCCACATGCAAATATCTTTTGCTAAGCCTGGCCCTAAAGCTCCTTTTACACATAAATAATAAAAAGTCCGGTCTCTAAGTCTTGAAAAACGTCTTGAAGGCGCATAAGCAGCTCTCTGTATTTGAGGGTCTTAACAGACGGCACGCACATATATCTTACAGAGAATAACAAAGAAAATAAAGACTTTTCTCTTTATTGAGATGTATAATAGAAAGTAAAGATTTGTCTGATTTGAACAATCGGCCATCTTTCCAAAAAAGTGTTAAAACTGAAAAGTACATAATTATAATACCGGGGAGAAGTTAGCCATAAAAGTTATCCATAAAATTTTTTTTCATCCGATTTTAATGAATGACACATTTTTGGAAAGCCCTTAACGTACTGAGTCTACAGTAGTTATTGCAGAGGGCGCAATTCATAACTACTACCTAAAAAATTAAAAAGAAAGTCATTTTTTGTTTAAATTGGCACATTTTTACAATCGCATATCTCCGTTAATGCTTTACCAATTACGACATCTCTTACAGCAATCAAAAGTGCAAATGTAGACCATACTTCCATAGTTATTGCAGCCCAACTTTCCACTAATTAGTGGTCTAAAAAAATTCCTGAACGTTGACTATTTTTATCCAGGGATGCGAGTATGGAAGCATACACCGTTCCAGTAGAACAGTGAGCATAACCCCTTTTTATCATCCGATTGTAACAAACTATACACCAAACGAAAGAGGAAGCTTGTCTGCACTTATGCAAGTTATTGCAGTCCAAGTTTCCGCTAATTAGTGGTCTAAAAAAATTCATGAATTTTGAATATTTTTACTTTCGAGTATAGAAAAATACATCGTTTCAGAAAAACCCTATGCATAACTTGTTTTTATCATCTGATTGTAACAAACAATACACCAAACGAAAGAGGAAGCTTGTCTCCACTTATGATAGTTATTGCAGTCAAAGTTTCCGCTAATTAGTGGTCTAAAAAAATTCATGAATTTTGAATATTTTTACTTTCGAGTATAGAAAAATACATCGTTTCAGAAAAACCCTATGCATAACTTGTTTTTATCATCTGATTGTAACAAACAATACACCAAACGAAAGAAGCTTGTCTCCACTTATGATAGTTATTGCAGTCCAAGTTTCCGCTAATTAGTGACCTAAAAAAATTCCTGAACATTGACTATTTTTGTCCAGGGATGCGAGTATGGAAGCATACACCGTTCCAGTAGAACAGTGAGCATAACCCCTTTTTATCATCCGATTGTAACAAACTATACACCAAACGAAAGAGGAAGCTTGTCTGCACTTATGCAAGTTATTGCAGTCCAAGTTTCCGCTAATTAGTGGTCTAAAAAAATTCATGAATTTTGAATATTTTTACTTTCGAGTATAGAAAAATACATCGTTTCAGAAAAACCCTATGCATAACTTGCTTTTATCATCTGATTGTAACAAACAATACACCAAACGAAAGAGGAAGCTTGTCTCCACTTATGATAGTTATTGCAGTCCAATATTCCGCTAATTAGTGACCTAAAAAAATTCCTGAACATTGACTATTTTTGTCCAGGGATGCGAGTATGGAAGCATACACCGTTCCAGTGGAACAGTGAGCATAACTCCTTTTTATCATCCGATTGTAACAAACTATACACCAAACGAAAGAGGACGCTTGTCTGCACTTATGCAAGTTATTGCAGTCCAAGTTTCCGCTAATTAGTGGTGTAAAAACATCGCAAACTTTCAAAATGTACCAATTTAAGCAAATAATGACATTCTTTTTATTTTTTTAGGTAGTAATTAAGATTTGATTCCTCTGCAATAACTACAGTATACTCAGCGCGTTGCGAGCTTTCCAAAAACGTATCATTTATTATAAACGGTTGTAAAAAAATTATGGATAACTTTTTGCCTAACGTTGGGCTTTCGCCTTTCAGTTCCGATGTGGAAATGGCGCCACAACATACCGACAAAGGCTTGACTGCGACTTTTGCCGCCTGCAAAAACCAGCGGTCCCTTTGTCGGCTTTGAGCACTTGAACTCTTACGATACGGTGTTGTGTTTACACGATGCCGATCTGTCACTTATGGTTAACTTTTATGTGATTATCACCGTTTAATTAATTTATTTAATTAATTTTGTTGCAAATTTTCGAATCATATTTTTGTGAATAAATTTAATTTTATTTCAGATTAGTTACATTTTTCTAGTGTCGATTTGCTTTTTAAGTCAGTCCATCTGATCGTAAAAATGTTCAAAGTCGTTATATTTTTAATGCAATAATTAGCGTATTCTCGGAATTCAATAACTATCGTATATGGACAAAAATAGTCAAAGTTCAGGAATCTTTTTAGGTCACTAATTAGCGGAAACATGGACTGCAATAACTATCATAAGTGGAGACAAGCTTCCTCTTTCGTTTGGTGTTTTGTTTGTTACAATCAGATGATAAAAACAAGTTATGCATAGGGTTTTTCTGAAACGATGTATTTTCTATACTCGAAAGTAAAAATATCCAAAGTTCATGAATTTTTTTAGACCACTAATTAGCGGAAACTTGGACTGCAATAACTTGCATAAGTGCAGACAAGCTTCCTCTTTCGTTTGGTGTATAGTTTGTTACAATCGGATGATAAAAAGGAGTTATGCTCACTGTTCTACTGGAACGGTGTATGCTTCCATACTCGCATCCCTGGATAAAAATAGTCAAAGTTCAGGAATGTTTTTAGCCCACTAATTAGTGGAAAGTTGGGCTGCAATAACTATGGAAGTATGGTCTACATTTGTACTTTTGATTGCTGTAAGAGATGTCGTAATTGGTAAAGCATTAACGGAGATATGCGATTGTAAAAATGTGCCAATTTAAACAAAAAATGACTTTCTTTTTAATTTTTTAGGTAGTAGTTATGAATTGCGCCCTCTGCGATAACTACTGTAGACTCAGTACGTTAAGGGCTTTCAAAAAATGTGTCATTCATTAAAATCGGATGAAAAAAAGTTTTATGGATAACTTTTATGGCTAACTTCCCCCCGGTAATTATAATTTGCATTACTAGATGGTGTCACGAGGCGAGCTGCACGTATTTATACGCACGGTCTATATTAATTAAGCTATTTATATAGAAGACGGTTCTGAAACAATGATTCTGTCAGATACAGTTGTCTGTCAATCATCTTCGACATTATAATTAATGCAACAGTGACCTGTAACTACAATGGTATGCGTTCTAATTTGGTTTTGTCATACATGCTGTCTCATGGAACTGATCCATTAAAGGTGTTTGATGTTCGTTGATGCTTGAACACGTCGACTTTTAAGTTTGTGAAAAGTTAGAATTATAACGTCATCGAAACTTTCTTAAAATGGCAACCCTATTTTTCTTACTGATTTTGGTAGATCGCTTAATTATCTAAAATTCTAAATGACAGCGGAAACATTTTATGTCCTTACATAGGAAAATTTGCGAGAAAATGACACAATTGTAAAATATTGATACCTTTAGGAAACATGGATTTTGTGAATTGAACATGAAATAGCGTTTTAGGTAGTATTATTTCCCCTGAAACTGAATCCGGGCACCAAAATTGTCTATCGCGTAAGGTTTTAGAAAAAGGTATATTTGGTCATATTTACAAATTTATACCAGTTGAACCCATTGTCCTAGAAACCTCAAAATGATCTCATAGTAAACCTTAATTCATTAAGAAGCGAATGATAATTAAACCAGGATGGGTACAATTTGTATAAAAAATACCTTCTCCTGGATTTGAACCAGTGACTCTCTTAATTTCCTGTCAGAAACTATCCCGGTTGAGTTACCAGAGGCTACAGATTTATAGGCAGATTTGTCACTTCAACAAACATTAACAAACACGTTCTGACTGGGGACACATGGAAGTTTGGTACATAGGGATCGCTAAAGGTTTATTGATATAACGGCACGAGGTAGAAATAAATTCAAGGAAAATTGTTCTTACGTATAAACTCGTCAGTAATATAGAAACTACGTGAGAACCCTTTTGAATGTAAACCTTTGTGTTGCACTTTTACCTAAAATCCTGAATGTTTGTTCACAAATGTTTTCGAAGCATTTGCAGCGAATCGTGGTGTACGAACGCCTCCATAAAAGAAACAACAAACCGCAATAATCTGACAGGATATGCAACTTTCAAGCTCGGGATCGCATTCAGCGCAAATAAATCAATCGAAAACGCCTATTCGCTCTCACAAAAACAATTTCTTATGAAAGGCCATACATTTTGTAAATTACCTAAGACAATTAACAGATCTATCAATGTCAGTACAAAAAATATGGGGACCGTTTCAAAAAGTGTTGAAGATGGCAAAAATCGAAAACAATTGAAGGTTGGAAATTAAATTTGATATAGGTACGTGTGTACTTTGACAATTAAAAATCAACATATCCGATGATGTTGTTAAATAACAAACTGTTCATATATTTTGTCATGTTTCCATATTTTGCGCGCTCACTGTTTATGTATTTCAAAATCTAGAATCAGGATCTACTTTGATCTCAAATCGATTTTTTAAATTGAAATACTCCCTAGCCCCTAGACAGCCACTTCCGGTCTACCGGAAGTTGATATAAACTTTGTTATTTTAAATGGAACACAATTAATTTATATCAGTAAATGTACGTTAATAAAGAAGCCGTTATTCAATGGAACTATTAATATTATACAACGCTAGGGTTATCATAATTATCGATGTGTATTATTATTCTAGATATTATGTTGTCATAGATGCGTGTACAATGAAGTTATTATTCATCGTAGAAAAATAAAATGAAACAATTGACATTGATATTAAGTTTAAATAAATATCAAGTAACGTCTATTATTCATTTTGTACTAGTAACATAACTGGTTAACTAACAAATAGATAATAGGTAAGAAAAAGGCGAACCAGAAAATGTTAGCCTTATCGCGAAAAATAACGATAATTTATTGTTCTTTAACGTCCGCCTTGCTACACAAAACATTTGAAGAGCCGCCAATTAGTGCGTTAATTAATCATTTTTAGTTACCAAATGTATCGCTTGAGTTGCCATTAGAAATCCAAATTGTGATGCACAGAGAAATCTTTAGAATTTTTATATTATGTCCTGTATTTGGTTTATTCGGGAATCCTAGTAGTAAAAAGGCTGTTTGATATCAAACAGAGAGAATTGCCCGGTGATATTTCATTAGAGTGTGTGTCTACAAGGCATAAAAGAAGTCTGAAGATACTGAGACAACAGAAAAGAAACTAAGCCCTACGACTGTGGGCGCACATCATCCCCTGAGCTCCGGATGGACGTGAGCGGCTTCACAAAAAGCACCCTTCTCTTACAAGTCGTTGATGTTTTATCCGCTTCTGCCTGGGTGTAAGGTTGAAAGTTCATCTTTTATAATAGGAAATAAAGAATTAATAAGTGGAAAAGGCTCTTGGTAATCGAATTAGGGAGTAAGGCAGATTAAGTATCTAGATGATGTCTATCTCCAATTTACTGCAGGTGCAGGTCTTTATTTCTAAGACCAGATCTCAAAAATTGAGCGTAATTATAATAACATATAATACATACCGGGTGAACCACGCCATAGGCACCCCGTTTTTTATCTATGGCTAGTGAAATTTTGAGGAGTGTTAATAAACGAAAGGTGCCATTTTTGGGATACTCTTGAGGTTATACTGATTCCGGTTTGTCTGGAAATGACGTCGTCACTGAAATTTTAAGAGGCACCCTATATTATTGTTGTCATATTTTCAATCAGGGTGGCATTCTGGACACAAAAACATATTCATCGTAAATTTTCATAGGTTTTTTTATTAGGTGCGCCCGTTTAATTTTTTATTTATGACGCTGGACGAATGAAATTTTGAAAAGATATAATAGACCAAAAACGCATTTTTTGGGATACTCTTGAGGTTAGTATGACTTCCGGTTTTTCCGGAAATGACGTCATCATTGAAATTTTCAATGGCATCCTATATTTATACCCCCCCACATTTAATGTGGTGAGGGTATATTGAGTTTGATTCAACATTTGTAACACCCTCAAGGAGGCATGGCACCTTATATATATGGATTTGATCAGAATTGAAAACTGAATCGATTTAGCTATATCCGTTTGTCTGTCCGTCTGTGTACACGATAACTGCCGTAATTTTGAACCAATTGATCTGATATTTGGTATACAAGCTTATCTCTTCAAAAGTAAGGGCAAGTTCGTGAATGGGCAAAATCGGTTCACTTGTTTTTTTAAAAATATTTTACGGTGGGCGGTATTTTAACTTCAGCACGGCTGAAGATAATTCTTCAGTTATTCTTACTAGTTTTTGTGTGATATTTTTAATCAGGATGACACCGAACACAAAAATATTTTGGTTGTAATTTTTTTTCACCATGGCATACGAAAATTAACTTGTTTGTTTATTAGTCTATGAATTGGTGAAAATTGTCGAAAATTATCAAATAAACACTACCTAAACGACTTTTGCCGATGTGTTACTGGCTTCTCTAGCGTTAATTGGTTTTTGGTCAATGAGTATTTTTCCCGTGTAGGTACTTTATGGGTACACTCTGATTAATCGATAGATAACATTTTTCCGATTACAATGACACCAGATACTTCAAATTTTGCTGAAAATCGTAGCGTGGAAAAGCAGGGAAACAAACAAAAAATTGGGTTATGTCAGCATAGTGAACTATGGATGAATGCTAACATCCGAATTTGACAGTTCTCTCTCAGGTATTGTTTATATAATTATTGTTTGGTATTAATTGTTGGTTATTGTTGATTCTTATTTAATTTGTTGTTTACATTATTGCAATTACTGTTGTTTAAATTGCTATTTTAAAAATGCATTTCGTAAATACAACACCATTTTGCATCAAGTTGGTAAGGCGCAATACAGAAAACTGTTAAATTCGATATTAGCATTTATCCATGGGTCACAACACTTACTTTGATCATTAACGCAATATTTGTTTCTATTTCCCCGCTTTATACGACATTTCAGCGCTACGATTTTCAGCAAAATATCAAGTATTGTATTATGTTATTGTAATCGGAAAAATGTTATCTATGGGTGGGTGCAGCCATAAATTACACGGGAAAAAATTATTCATTGGCCAAAAACTAATAAAATCACGCTAGAGGGCGTCAGTAATACAATATCTGTGAAAATCGATTTAGTCAGTGTTTATTTGCCAATTTCCGACTCGTTTCACGAATTCATAGCCCCCTAGATTAATAAACAAAAAAGTTGGTATTTTGTTGCCTGGTTTGATAATAACATTTATGTCTTTGTGTTCAGAATGTCATCCTGATTAAAAATATCAGCCAAATGATATAGGCTGCTGCTATCTATGGCGTGGGTCACCCGGTAATATCATGTTTTAAGAAACAAAAGATGACGTCACACAAATTGGTTTATTCTTTTGTGACACAATAAAGTATAACGCGGGTATTTCAAGATGTGTCATATATCCATCTGAAGTACTCGAGTAAATTGCTTTGCCCAATCAACAACCACTGAAATAAAATTATTAATTACTGTCGCAAGTCCAGCGTTCCACTAAGTGAGTTGGCGTATTTTAAGAATGTGTGCATTATACACGTGCATGCGATACACATTCATCAAGTATAGCGTTGTCTATTGCCTTTTAAATAGGATAACAAACTGCAGTCAAAGGTATTATCAGTTTGTACCAGTATTATGATGTGTGAATTCTTATAAATAAAAGAGGAATATGTAAGGCACTTAATAGATGCGATTATTACCACAGACAAAGTGACATATAGTGCTAATTCTGTACAAAAAGATTACAGTGAGAGACTCGTCGACCACCTGTACATTAGGTGCCGTAATTCAGTGGACCACAGATTCTTGCGACCAATATAAGACGATTTTACCCAACTTATCTACCGAGTCCGGCAGAAAGTTGGACACATATGGGGAACATTATCAATGTTTCCGAAAATTTTATTCTTCGTAAAAGTTTCTGGATTCTCTTAAACCTAAAATATAAATATTTGAATGAAAGCATATCTGCTGGTATGTACTGGGTGTTACCAAAACTATGCAAAAATGTCATTTGAAAAAGTATTTAGTTATAAATAGAGATAATTAAATAGGAAATTGTAATCGCCTTCACCGTGCATATACCGGGTATTGCCAAAGATACAAACGACATACGAGTTTTCAAAGCTATACCAAAATGTATTTTAAAATATTAGAAGGCATTCAATAGAAAATTATAACCTTCGACGTTGCATATACCGGGTGTTGGCAAAATGATATAAAATAACTTAAGATTAAATTACCGTGAATTGGAAAGATATACAAAAAGGTTATTTGAAAAAGATGCGTAAGAAGTGTGCATAGGGAGATAAAAAGGCGGATAATAGTATGCATAAAAATGAAGGTAGTCACGTTGATTGAAATGTTAAATTGTGTTGTCTTGGTAATAATATAATAAATTGTGCTTTAATAAAAACATATTTCTGTTATTGTTAAAATTGCTTTTATTTTTAGTGATAAAAATTCTACTGTGCTACCTGTGCTAAAACGCGTTTTCTATTAACGGCGTTATTTATGATTCAAAATTGATGAAATTCTCAGTGTCAATTCTTAGATAAATAAGGAGTTTGGCTAGGCCAAAAATAATTTTTTGGTAAGATAAAAATGAATTTTACTTCTACATCTTGCTCTTGTTTCAAATAAAATACCCCTAGCCAAAGTCGCACTACAATAATAGATTTTTTTATCTAGGTACAATTTCAGCCCAAACATTATAACTTTTCCGCTAACCGAAAAATGCGATAATTGTCAGATATGTAAACAATGGCCATATTTCGGCTGTTACGTATGGCCAGCTCATCGCAGACACCATAAGCTTTAATCGATACGTAAACCACGGCATAGACACGGACCCCGACAGAAAAACATCGAATCTAAACATTTTATTGCGTAGTTGCGATTTTTTTACAACGCAGCTTTAATACATTCACATCCAGCGCCAATGGTTGGCCAAAGATGCGGAAATAGGCTTAAATTAAACAAAAATATCTTCAAACCATTTGTCTCTCGCTATTATAATCTGCGTCTGCAGCACAGAGGTTATCGAACGTTCAATTTTTCAATGGTTGCTCTTGGCATTAAATTCGCAGCCACTAGAACTGGAAGCCCCATTCTCTTCTGAGTGCAAAATAAATTTCCTTTATCCGCTTTTCCTGCGATGACTTTAAGCTATTTGCTGCCAACCCGCCCCACTCCCACTATTTTAGCTCTTGCACAACGTCCTCTATGACTTACCCCCTCCGTCCATCCGTACGGAATTACGATTCTGCTTATTTCTGCTCTGCAGGCGAGATTAAATTTATGCCCAACGGAAACATAGAACGGATTCCTCCTAGTTTTCCCGAAAGCACAAAGAAATTTAATTTATTAAAACGCCGCTTTATATTAGATGAGATGGAAAATGCATTTCGGTATATGTACCTAAAGGAGGCGCTACATTTCGCACATTTATCAAAATCAAATGTTTTGCAAGTTACAAATATTTGAGGATTATTTTAAAACAAAATGTTTTTGTGTTATTACAACACTATATTTGTTTCGGCATTTGAAATGTGCACAGGTGTTCCCCATACACGTCGCCGTATTTTAAAGGTATACACAGAGAATGTTCATAAGAAAAAAATTCACATAGATACCGTTTGGAAGCTGCAAAGGGTAAAGAGGATTGCAATATGGTAATAATTTTAGAAACAGCATAAGGAAAGTAGGACATGTGATGTATCATAGCATAGCTTTTTTAAAACCAAATAAGTCTCGTCCATAACTTTTCTTAATTTAACGTAACTGAAAAGCAAATTACGGTTAGTTTTAACTCTCTTCAAAGCCGTTAAATAAAAAATTATTCAGGCAAAATTTAATTGGTTATGTCAGATCAATTCTATGATACCAAACGGCACGTTTTTCCTTATGAAGAGTTGATCTACTATGAGCCCTCTGTTTACCCTTAAAATATGATACTTGATTATTCAAATTAATGCAGGAACTTTTTCTAAGATTTTTTTTTTGGAAAATTAATTATAACAAACTTTTACATTTCTGGCCTTCTTTGCTCACTTTCTTTGTTCCTCAAGTACAACATTGGCATCATGGAAAGCGGACACTGTATAAAATATACCAAATAACTCATAAAACTGTTCCACAATATTCTTCAACTTAGCATACACCTTTTACATGGTGTACGTTTCTATTGATAATAGAAGGTGATACCATTTATTTGAAGACATCAAAACAGCATTTTTTTTTTTAATTTCTGTCTAAAAGGTTTCGCATATGTTTATTGTTCAGACAATAAAATTAACGAAATTAAAATTTAGACTATTTTCATCCCTAATTTCGCATACGATCTACTCGAGACAAACCAAAATGAAAAACATTTGATGTGGCCAGGCACATGACTTTATCATACAATATATAAAATTAATAGTTTAGCTGCATGAGATTCTATTTGATTGAGATCGATCGTGTCTACATTAAAATAAAACGAGTTAGCCAGGATTTGACAGATATTTTGATACTATTGACAGTAGGTATTGTCAAAAATCAGCGTTTGACACTACCTACTGTCATTAGAATGAAAATATCTGTCAAATCCTGGCTAACTAGTTTTAATGTAGACACGATTTCGATCAAATAGAATTTGCTCATACAGCTAAACTATTAATTTTATCAAAAAATGTCATAAATATTAGCGTTTGACACTACCTACTGTCATTAGAATCAAAATTTCTGACATCCTGGCTACTAGTTTTAATGCACTACGACCGATCTCGATGAAATAGAATTCGCTAATGCAGCTAAACTATTGATTGTACAAACAAATTTCGTAGGTCATAAATTATTCAGAATTTCCTTTACTTTAATTTATTATTTAACTATTTTGACGAAATTACAGAAATGGCGGCTCATTTGCAAAATCTTTGAAAAGGGCTCGCGCGCCCACACACACACTGACATTTTTTTGGTACCTTGGTCAAACTCAAAAATGTTCAGGGGACCCATAGGACATATTTCCGCTAAAATCTCAATTTTTTTTCGGCCCGATTACAATACTTTACAATACTGCGTATGTTAAAGTAAAAAGGGTAAACTGAACAGGGTGCGAAATGTGTATACAGTGCAAATTAATGCGTCCATATTTGTCAGTTTTACATTTACTATATTCTTTTCAACTGGTCACTGCAAATGCCAAAAAGTACCTATCTGTGGTCGCTAAACTCATAGATATCAGATATGTTATTCTATTTTTGATGTGGACTTGCTACAAATTGAATAGAGCTGGCATTTTTTTTTATCAAATATTCGATATCAGCCAAATACTTGATATTTTTTCAGAACACGAAAATGTAGCCCACCTTAAACGCATATTAGCAATATTTATCTTGAAGCATGCCGAAATATTCTAATGTTTCGTTTATGCACTTTTCTAACCGATGATTTTAATTTTGAATAGTTATGGTCGGGTTCGTTGCAATTAAAAAAAATGTATTAATTAAAACTTGGAATTGTCGAGGGTTTCAATTAAAATCCTCAATTATTCACAGTTCTCGGGTCTCTCTCAATCCACCGAACTTGAGACTTTGCAAAGTTGGAATATGATAACATTGAAGAGGCTGTGCGGCCGCAGATAGTATTTCTCTCACTGGATTTGCATCAAATTAAACTCAGATTAGTTAATTAGTTTTAGTGTACTGGCCGCGTACTCCTTTGTCTATGTGCTTGGATTAGTAATTAATTTCGTTTTTGCACAAGCTATGGGAGTGCAATGTTAGCTCTAGTTAAACGTGCGATTTTCTTTTGTATTAGTCACGTCCAAGAAAAACAGCAAATGCTGTTTTGTATTCGAACAAAAGTGCCGTCTGTATTGTGCAACAATTGTCAATATTTATGACTTTGTCATAAACACAGCATTGTTTGTTAAGTGGTGGATATGAATATTGGAAAGATGGAAAATAAGGCTGATGTTTTGATCATAAAAACAGTATTGTGCATTTATTTTGGAAAGCGTATTGTTTAACATGAGACTGTAAGCGTTTACGAATTTGTTAATATTCTTCATAGTGTATACTTAGAAGTTTTTAAGGAGAAACATAGTGATCTTAATTAACTCATAGACTTTGTAGTTTTACTGTACCTACTTGTTCTGTCATGGCAACCGGGGATTTGTATTCAGTGCAAACAATATCAACAATATTGGGAGAAACCTTTTATTGGTTATAGTCCATACCTTCATCCCAGTCCAAAGATATCAAGGTCAAAATTTTGTTGCCGATACGTAGGAGTATTAGTGCGATGACTTCTTCTTAGTTTATGAAATATATGAAAATAATGTAACACGTTGTGGTTTATATTTCCCAAGATAATCTTTCACAAACTCACCGCGTTGCTCTATACTGCACTGCAGGGGTGGCCAACAAGTCGATCGCGATCGACCGGTCGATCGCGAAGCCAATTTTTGTCGATCGCTCGCGATGTTTTGACTTAATGTGTGATGGTGGGTTTAGTCACCTTTACATAGTAGCAAATAAGCCTGACTATAACCATATTAAGAAAACGGTGGTTAACTAATTGCCTAATATACTACTTGAACAGTGAAGAACCTTCGATTTTCTCCCTAAGTATATAACCCTATTGTTAGCAAATGTGGAAGATGAAAGATAGTTTCCGATCAAGAATCAAGTTTCGATCTCACAGAACTAACTGTCCGTTTACCGATAGCAGTTTTTTGCTTATCGCATTGTAACAAAAACTGTTAACAGTAAAAAGTGAGGCTAGTTACTCATGTATTTACAAATAACCGTGTTTATAATCTTCTATCACTGGCCCTCATCTGAATTAATCCAACAAATAAGATACAGTAACTCATTCAAACTTCCATTCGACAATTCATAATTTGCCGAAATTCAAGGTTGTTACTCATTCAACAAGAAGCAAGTTGTCAACATGTATATTTTTTCCTTTTGCGTTCAAAACGCTAAAATTTTTAAATCAAAACGTGGTCAAATAATTGCAAAAAGCAAACCACCTTTCAGCTCAGCGACATATATTAGCATGTTAAGCTATAACCTTTCAGCCAAACAAAATAAACAAGTATTCAGAAGGGGTCATCCTTTCAGCTCACAAACATAAACAAATAAGCAAAGGACTAATCATTCAGTTTAACAAGATAAACAAATATTAGCAAAGGGCCAACCTTTCATCTCCAACAATATAAACAAATATTATCAAATTGGTAACTTTTCATCTCAACACGATAAACACATATTAGCAACGGGCTCATCTTTCATCTCAAAAATTAAACAAGTATTTTGATATATAGGGACAACTATTCATCTCAAGAAGATAAACAAATATTAGCAAAGGGCTAACCTTTCAGCTCAAAATCATTCAGATATTAGCAAAGGGCTAACCTTTCTGCTCGACAAAATGAATTACCAACCACGCCAGTAAAGGGCTGACACAAATATGTATTCGAAAAGGGCTAACCTTTCAGCCAAACAAAATAAATTAACAGTTGAGTAAAGAGCTGACCTTCAGCTGGACAAGATCAACAAATATTCCCAAAGGAGTAATCTTTCAACTCAACAAGGTTAAAATATTAGCAAAGGGCTATCCTTTCAGCTCAAACCCAATCAAATGTGTCAATATTACTCGTAGATAAACAACGTTGGTAGATAAACAAGTTGTTTCAGTACGAGATGCATTCCTACGATCAATTGATAGATTAACAAAAGTCTAAAATTTTTAAAAAAATAAGTCTAAAAATCTTCCATGTTAATTTGCCTGGCAAAAAAAGTGTCGCGAAATCTTAAAATCAAATTTTCAGCCATACTGTGCATTTTTTTAATGAACGCTACAAATAAGAAAAGTCAGGAAATATATTTTCTTTATTCCTTTATATCGAAAACTTAATAGGTGATATACAAAATAAAAACAATAGTTTTTAACATATATTTTGCGTATCTACTACCCATAGCTCGCGGGAGTGCTACGCCTATGACAACATGTCGATCGCGGCACATTTTAAAGATAAAAGGTGCTCTATAGAACTAGGGTTTCCGGGTTAAACTCAGGCATCATCACTTGATCTTTGTTGGTTCTTCGTGTTTCAGTAGGCACGGAATCATACGTAGATTCGAAGCAACAAATCGACCACAGCACCATGCATCCCTACTATATAAATGGCCAAATCAAGTTAAATATGTTTATCGCCTTAAATTACACCCTAAATGTTTTATATCCAATTCTCCACAATACAAATCGGCGTGTAATCAATTGGACGAACTTCTAATACGTTTTTTCTCCTTTTTTTTTCAGCGGCTTGAATTTCCA
This sequence comes from Aphodius sticticus, assembly GCA_963966075.1. NCBI lineage: Eukaryota > Metazoa > Arthropoda > Insecta > Coleoptera > Scarabaeidae > Aphodius > Aphodius sticticus. The sequence goes on along the minus strand of OZ014507.1, from coordinate 51,245,930 downwards.
GGACTTGATGGTGCGCCAGGGCGCTGTCGATTCTCCCCCAAAGTGTCCTTTCATATTGGGTTTCGAATGCGCTGGCGAAATCGAACAAATTGGCGAGGGAGTTGAGGGATTTGCGGTAAGTTGTCATCCAACCGATCCTTAATTTACCCCCTCTTTGCCCGTTAAAAAAGAAGAGGAACGAATGGAATTTTAGACTTTACGGAATTTGACACTTGACAAAACCGCCAGCCGGAAAAAGCGACGTGGGGAAATTTAAACGGCGAAAAAATTTCGACCTCTGGGACTGGGCGGCGCGGCACGTATAAATTATGGGGTGGCGTGGAACCGGCAACGTTAAAAATTAAGTTGCAAATTGTTCTGGGAAAAGTTCCGTGCCAAACCTGGGTTGGGAATTTGGGGGTATTTAATTTTTTGTTTGAATTGCCGCTTATTGCGTTTCAACATGAATATATGGGGAAATTAACTGAAAGTTACATTTTTTAAATTATGAAAACTTAATAATAAATACTGACACTTTAATAATTTCAATTAATTAATTTTGGTGTGTGTGTGCGTGCGCGTGGGCGTGGGGGTGTGTGTGGCTGGTGGGGGGGGTGGCTGGTGGCGGTTTGTGTGTGGCTGGTGGGGGTGTGTGTGTGGCTGGTGGGGGTGTGTGTGTGGCTGGTGGGGGTGTGTGTGGGGTTGTGGGTGTGCGCGTGTGGGCTTGCGGGCGTGCGCGTGTGGGCTTTCGGGCGCGTGGGCTTGCGGGCGCGTGGGCGCGTGTGCGTGTGTGCGTGCGTGCGTGTGTGTGTGTGTGTGTGTGTGCGTGCGTGCGTGCGTGCGTGCGTGCGTGCGTGCGTGTGTGTGTGTGTGTGTGTGTGTGTGTAACGCTATAGTTATAGTTATGGACAGTATTTCATTTTAAAAAATAATTATGAAAAGATAAAGTTACAAATACAGTAAATACAAGAAAAAACTTACGGTCAAGATATGAAGTACAATTATAAACATTGTAGCAGAGAAGACGTGCATGGCTTTGCAGAGTTGCAACGGAAATGACAAGGAGAATCTTCCGTTGCAACTCTGCAATGCTTGCAAATGAAAATTTTACTAATGATTTTTCAGGGGGTTCCTTATTGATATTAAAAAGTAAACGCACATTTTGACATTATACGTTACGATTAGACAACTTTTGTTATTCATTTTTGAAAAACCTAAACAAATCTAAACTTATCTTGATAACGGTAACAAATTGGACTTACATATATATATATATATATATATATATATATATATATATATATATATATATATATATATATATATATATATATATCAACTTTAGGCTTAGAATAACCGTATCCATTACCTGTGTTTGGTACTTGTGAAGTGAAACATCATGTATATGTGGGAATATTTGTTTTATTTATGTCTGCGCAGAATTCCGTAAAGATCCTTATCTTGTTTGAAATATTGACGCTAGAGTAGTTTGTAATGCATTCTATAATACCCTGTTTGTTAATTAAAAGTCAGCATCTCCGAAATTAAGGGTGGGAAGTTAAAATTTTAAATTGAAAAAACTAAAGTGCTGAATAATTAGTAATTACACTTTAAGATGATGAACTTAAATAATAGATGATTTATTTCCATTGTCCGGCTAGATTCACTAAATCGGAACAGACGATTCATGCGCTATACATTCTCAAATATGGCAAAACACGATATGTTTTATATTTTGACGTAATTCTTCTCAAAAGCTGACGTGACAATCTTAACAAAACTCATAACTCTTTGTACTTATGTATACGCAAAAAATTTGAGAGTGGCACACTATTTTTTCTTCGACGGTACAAGTGCACATCGATGGTATATCGAAATGTATTACCGCAGCTACACCAGATTACACACGTCCACACTTCAATAAATATTTGATTCCATCACTTGGGACTCAAGTCACCTACGTTAGGGATAGATCTTACTACAGGAGCAAAAACTTGTAAATAACCAACACCAGACAGCAAGACGCCTGTGCATTAGGCATAAGCCTGACGCCGACGCTCAACCAGAATACAAATTATCCAGTCGGCCCAGAAACTGATCGAACATAGCCGTGCATCGTCAGACATAGGTCCGAGACATAGGTTCGACATTTCAAATCCAATTTGTTCACAGCAGACAATGTAAATTAAATATGAGTGTTCTGTACAGAGTGTTTATTTTTGTCGTTATTTGGTGTGTTCTTATTTGCAAAGGATTATACTTGTAACAAGACTTTAATTACCGCTAACTGTATACTTGGTAATTTCCTATCAAATACTAGAGCAATTTGCGGCTCACCAGGTTGTCTGTGGATTTAACTACTGGCTTGCCTACTAACGACAGGGATTGTAACCTAATGAATGGTTGCCTCGAACGGCCCAGTAGATGAAATCGTTTATTTTGGCTGAAGGGATAACTGGATAACTCCCGTGACGTGATATTCCATTTATTGCGGAGGTCAGGCTAATACTACTTTTCTTGTTTGGTGCTCTAATACCATTGGTAATTTGAAATTTATACATTGATAAGAAGATAGCTAAGTATAGAATAGAAGACTATTTATTTCAGAATAGGATATACAATACATTTGAAACATGTCACAAAATACACATAATAAAAAGCTAGAGTAATTTTCGCAAGCTGTGAAAAACTCAGCCATACTATACGAATTGACAGAAAATAAAAAATCTTTCAGAGCATACCTTAATTAACCTATGTTCAATGTCCTAAACTGAACTAGCAGTATATTAGATAACTTATAGCCCATGTAGTGTAAACTCCTCTGAAAAAGAGCTCCTTTATGAACAGGATGTAATGGATAATCAGTTGTTCTAGTACTATATGTATGTCGAATTGGAAATAAGGCAGTATTTAGTATTTACGAACAAAACACAACATTTCAAATATATACAAGTCGTACAACGTCAAGATTCTATTCATTCTGAAAGCTTGCCTGCAAGACTCTCGGAAGCTCAAACCAAACATAACCTTATTGATCTTTTTTGAATAATAAAAACTTGGCTTACATCCGTACACAGTGCCCATTGGATTAAACGATATCTCATCTTTGACTGAAAGCTACCAAAATAAAACGTTTTAACAACATACGCACTGCTTAATTTTTTAGTTAATATAGCGCAAAACACTACCTCGATAAGCAATTGGAAACAGCATCGATCTGACTCCCCCAATGTAAATTCTCGTCTACTATAATACCTAAAAATGGACAGGTTTGACTAAAAGGTACTTGATCTGCATTTGGTACTGCTTTAGCTGCTTTATTTTTGATAAGTCTGTTCGTGGCCATCCACCGCGGAACATCCATGTAGACAAGCTGAGCCCGTGCTGTTAACTAACCTAGCGTATCCCCTGTGATGATTAAATTTATATCAACCGCATACAATATCACTTCAGATTCAGTTCTTAGAGATCTAGCTAAATCATTAATGTACATTAAAAATGAAGTAGGACCTAATACCGAAAGCTGAGGCACTCCAACTTTCAAAACATTATTACTTGATTTGGAAGTCCCTATTGATATGGATTGCATTCTCTCCGAAAGGTACGAGCGAAGCCACTTAATCCCAACCTCGTTCCATAAGCTTCCATTTTGTGCAACAATATGGAATGGTTGATACAATCAAAAGGCTTTGACAGGCCTATAAACAATCCCAAACACGGATCCCCGTTCAATGAAATATAAGTTGTTTTCAGATAATTGTACAAAGCCGTGTCCGTAGATAGATGAAAAAAAAATATGCTGGTTCTTGTAAAACAACTGATTCCCCTTAAAGAAGCTTAGTTTTTTTCGTTCATAAGCATTTGGTAACCTTCGAAAAAACGGACAACACACTAATGGGTCGGTAATTTTGTAAATCGTCAATATCGCCACCCTTATACAAGGGCTTAATTTGGTATGCTTTCAATTGAATCGGTAAAACTCCTGTAGAAAAGAATTATTGATTAGGTATGCCAATGGAGTAGAGATAATATGTGAAACCGACTTCTTAACAATAAAGGCCGGAACTGAATCACATCCCACAGCAGAAGTGGGATTCAATTTGACAACAACACGGAGTATATCAATCTCGGCAATAGGTGTTACATAAAAAGATTTGGAATGTGCAATAATTGAATTACCAATCTCGGAAAACTGTATGTCATCAGTATCGTAGGTGTCCAATAACAGATTATCAACTAAAGAAGTGAAATGAGTACGAAACATATTACATAATGGATCACAATCATCATTCTCTGGCTAAGGGAGAGAATAAAAGGGGAATTAGGGGTAGAGAGGGAGAGAAATGAACTTCTTCTTTGCAACATATGTTATTGAATAAAACTGCCGGTTGTTTCGCTGATGTGTGGTGGTTGTGCAACCCCTGCATTTTTTAACTGTAACGCAGAAATGGTGTTTTCAAACCCCCCGCCCCCACCTTCGATTAACCTATATCGAGAAATGGTTAATAATATCTGCATGCTTTTTGGTTACTTCTGGATTATATATTTTTTTGTTTATTTTGTTGTAGGTCGGTGATAAGGTTGTAGCTCTGCCAGAATACCGTGCTTGGGCTGAACTGGTGGCTGTTCCGGCCAAGTATGTCTACAAGTGTCCAGAGGAGTTGGGCCCATTGGATGCGGCGGCTATCACCATGAACTACACCGTGGCCTATATACTGCTCTTCGAGTTGGCCGGCCTATCGAAGGGAAAGAGTCTTCTTGTGCATTCCGTTGGTGGCGGCGTGGTAAGTACTTCTGAACATTATTCGATTTCCACTAATATAATTAAGTTTCTAAACATAATTCTCCAATCAATGCCGTTAAAATACATGCCATGTAATTTAATAATGGTACGGTTGAACTAAAGAGAAACTTCAAAGTAAAGAGACGAGTTCTGTCGAAGCTATGCAGGAAATTCCTCCCAAACCCATTTTATAGTCATTTGCAATTAAACCCGAGTGTGGGGAGCAGTGGCGGATTAACTAAATTGGGGGCCCTAAGCGCAACCTGATTTTGGGGCCCCTATACTTTATTCATTCGAAAACAAAAATTAAACCATGTAATAAAATAAATATACCTATTTGTAACAAAAATTAAGAAAATGTATAAAAAGTTGAGCAAAAATATAAAATAAAATGAAAACAAATAAGCATTTCAACAAATACATAATGTATAAATGCACAAGTACAAAATTATATTATTACTATCATCTTATATTACAAAACGATATACCATAAAATTAAGCGCGATGAAACTGAATTTCGAAACAAATGAAGAAAGATTTTTAAGTTTTAGTATTTTAAGGATATTACATTGTGATTTGTAACGTTAAAAAAAATAAATTATAGATTTAGTACCAAAATGTAAATAATATATAAGAAATACCTTTTTTAATGAGTTTGCGGCCGCGTTTAAAATAATAAACAGAAAGAAAAGGGCACGAAAAATAGTATATTGCCAAAAATAATTATTATTCGCAAGCAAATGGCCAAAATATCCTATCCGCATGCTTGACAAACTGTAATATAATTGAAAATTCAATTATTAATCAAGCATTATTTATTATATTCAGCACTAAATTCTAAAATAATCAAGTTAATTTTTAAACATATTTATTAATATGTTGGACTTGTAATTAATATTAAGGCTAATTATTATTATTGATCGTTCATAATGTGATTATAGAACTAATTCAGATAACGATATTTTTTTTAGAAAATCACCTAGGCCTGAGTTTGAACCAGATACCTCCGGACTCTGAAGCTCTAATCAATTGAGCTACTAAGATCGGAAGACGTTTATAGATGAATTTGTCATATTTATTTATAAGAATGTGTGTATAAGAAATGATGAAAACAAAGGTGGACAAGATTAAGAGTTTAGGAAGGTCGTTTTTAGTTCGATTTTAGGTTGGCAAGTTTCCGAAAGTACTAACTTTTTGTTACAACAACAATTTGTAAATTTACGACAATTATTTACGGTTTACTCATTTTTAATTATTTAAATTTATAACATTGCTTTACGATAGCGAATAAATGTGTAAAAAAAGGAAATAGACTAGAAAAACATAGAAGAAATAGTAGGAAATAGGCCTTATTTTTAGTGCGGTTACACCAGAATGTACCTTTAAGAGCTCACTATTTGGCAATGAATGAACCTTAGTTTAGATTTTTTTTTGTTATGATTTTGTCAATTTTGCTATATTAGTTATTGGTATGTGTTTTCAGTTTCTAATATTCTGTCTCGATAATTGAGCGAATTCCCATTAATAAATCGTCTTTCTATTGCTTATTAATATTTTTTTTCATTAAGAATTGTTTCAATGCTGTTTTTTTTTTACGTCTTAGATGTAAAAATTCTCTCTCGATAATAGATTGAATTCCAATAAATATTGCCGTCTTGCTATTGTTTATTAATTCGCTGTTATAATTGTTTACTTCAGACTCGATGAAGTTATTGTGCAATTTTCGATGTCAATTTTGTCTCTTCCTTTCTACATTAAATATCTTCTCTGGACAATTTAGCCAATAGCTAAACTTCATACTTTTGGGGTCCTTAATTTTGCGCTATTTTGTGGTATAATGCTCTTGCTCTTACTCCTATGGTTTAATTTCGATATAAATGGGTTAGAAATTACATTGTGTACGTATATGATGAAATTTTGTTTCACTCAGGAAGATACATATGTTGTTGGGCGATGCCTGGTCAAAATGTAATGTTCGCTTTTTTCTTATTTCCTCAACAAAAATGCAATTTGGGGGCCCCTTAACCTTTACTGCTGGTTGGTAATCTTTTACAATTTAGTGGTAAATTGCTTTCTTATTATTTAATTCAGATAAAGGTGTGTCATCACCAATTACATTATGAACGTTTACGATAAAAATGTTTGATTCTGAAAATGTTTTTTATATTTCGTCAAAATGTAATGTTAGCTTCTTTCTTATCCTACAATAAAAAATCAATTTGGGGGGCCCCCACTAGCGGGGGCTTCTTGCGCCTAGTGGGTAATCCGCCACTGGTGGGGAGGCAAGATATACATCTGATTTAAACAAGTACGTTTATTTACCAATTTAATATAATAGTTTTTATCAATACCGCAACTTCCTTCACTCAGTCCTAAGGGCAGTACATAAACTAGACATTATTGAGTCATTGTGTGTATAAACAATACAAACGGTTACTTTTAACGGGGCATCTTCATTCTTCGCTTAATCTAAACAAATAAATATTATAATATAATGTGGCGCATTTCTTTTCTCAGAGCGCAATCTCCCGACGGTTAAATGAACGCTTCCGGGCCTCAAGATTTATTCGTCTCGGAGGCAACCAGCATCCAACGCGCACTCGACTAATTGAAAAGACGGCCCGAAGAATCCGTTTTAGCGTTGCGACGATAACCAGAGACTGTAATAATAACGAGATCGCAGCAGTCGCATCAGTCAAATTCAATTTACCGTGACCGCAGGGAGATAAGTAGACGGGAAATTGTAGAGAAACAAATACCGAACTATGCGTTTCTCGGTATTCAATAATCCGAGAGACTGTGTAATCAGAAATCAGATTAGGAACTTTGTATCTGTATGTTGTTGGCTGGTAAAGGGGCGAAATTTCAATTAGAATCGGCAAGTCCTTGTGTAACGTTTGCATCGGATGTGTCTGTTGTGATTTAATTACGGTAATTGACGCTGAATCATATCGGGAATTTTACTTGCAAATGGGAAGGCCACATGTGTAGCAATATTATTATCAGGTTGAACTAGATCAGTAATACTAACAATTAATAGTAATAATTCAGACCCGACGCTTCTAATTTGATAGTTTACAAAGGAAATGATAACCTAAAAAATAAAATTCGCAAAAAGTACCGAATATAATATTAAGTTTTAGGGCTCACAAAAATATATTGTCTCACGATTCCTCACGTAGGTAATCAAAAGGATGAATCTACAAGGGTACTAATTCATCGACGTGAGCGTAAACTTTGAAAAAATACCTTTAACTAGAATTTGAACTAGGTAATAAATTAGAAAGAATATCGAGAAAAAGACAATTATTGAGAATTAGGAACATTTAAAGATACTTGGTAGATGGTGCTAGATTTCTTTGCACCGAATACGAGTTTCCAAATTGAAAGTTTCAAATGTCCAATGTACAAAAACGGGTTTTGGCTTTGTTTCTTAACTGTGTCAAAATCTGACCTGATTTGAATTTTTTGCATGGCTTTGTACAACGGATATATCTCGCTCAAGAATCATTCTTCAGATTCATATAAAACAAAATATCGTACCGTATTTTAAAAAAACAACAAATACTGTTGTTTATAAAATTTTTCTATAGCCTTATACCGCATCTTCAGAAAACACAACCTCAAATGGCAGTTTACAAATATTAAGTCTGATTCTCATTTGAACGTTATTTAAGCTTACCTCTGAAACGGTTTGTTTTTCGAAAAATCTTGGTATATCAATTTTTTTATTATCAAAAAGTAATGCGATCTGGGAAAAGATACCACTTGTCACAACTATAAATGCCATAGTTGGTATACCCTTATCCTTTTGGGATAAATTTTATTTACAACAAAAAAAACTGTTCTTGATAAAACAAATTTGCAAAAATTATTAATAAATATAAAATTATAGCATAATTGCTAAAAGCGGACAAAATTATGTATTTGTGTTTTGATCATCTTTTTTCTAGTTTGGAAGATCCTTTAAAAAATGTATATTTATATAGGTACAGGTTTTCCCACGCAAAAATTATTTTTACAAAGTAATTGTCATTCTGAGTAAAATGGAGAGTCTTATGGACCTAATTGTTTTTTTCAAATCCTTCAAAAGTTACAGACGCTCGAAATATTAATAAAAAGGGAAAGATAAACAATAAAATACTTATCAGACAAAACGAATGAGAACGAAAACGATAAGATAAAAGTAACTAAATCTATAAAAAAATCAAAATATTAAAAATAAATTAAAAGAAGGAAGAAACAAAATACATATGAAAATTTTTAGACATTTCTGTCTCGTAAATGTCATTCTGAGTAAAAAGTTTCAAGTCAACTTATTGGTCAATACCTAAAGAAGTTAGAGCCGTTTAAAATACAGTTTTGCTATTATTTCAAACGGCTGCAGTTTTTTAAGGATTAAAGAAATCACAAAGTCCATGTGTAACTTGTGTGACATTTACTATCCGGCAAAAAGTTTAGCAGGAAAAAAAAAATGGGACACCCTGTATATTTGTAATTCTAAGGTTTTGTGAGTTTGAGAGATATCTTAATAATGTCTGGTTTCCACATGTCTAATTTGATTACGTAATAAGTTAAAAATTAGAAACGAAAAACTTCTATTTTAGAAATTCTATTTTGGCAAGTTGATTATCATAGTTTACATATATTTTCATACATTCTTAAGAAAAACAGTAAAATACATGATTCAGGAAAAAGCAGTTCTCTGAGAAAGCTATCTGTCAGAGTTGGTTTAATTAATTTCACAAATTTTTAGCCACGTAAATTAATGAATAACGAAGTGATTGTTTGTTGTCTTTAGAATCAATTGATGATTGAGAGGGGTTTGTGTTCACAATAGTATGTTGTTTTCCGACATATGGTACATTTTTTCAGATTGCATCACAAATACAAATATTTATGCTACCATTACGGCAAATAAAAGAACTCTCGAAATCAGTAAGAAAAATTTAGGGTACCTAACCATTAAAAACAGAATGTCAATGACGTCATAAGTAAAGTAGACCTCCAATTATCCGGACCTCGATTATCCGGATTAGAGAAATTTTAAAATTCTTTTAACAAAAACGTTATTTTGTTTAATAGATTTTAGGTTAGAATACCAAAAAATATTAACAACAAAAAGTTCTTTGTACAGTATAAAAGCGACTATAGCTCATTTGTAACGATGGATTCCTGAAACGCCGCGATGTATCCGTGCGCAGTTATAAAGTTATAAGTATAACACATATACTTTACATATACCCTTACTTGTATATACCGGGTGAACGTTTGAACTTGAGACTCCTAAATGTCTCTACGTTGTACCATGAGTAGACGTGACAGTCGTCGCTTTTACTGCCAGCCGGCGAGCGCATTATGGAGCGCATCCCATGCAGTGGCAGCGGTTGTAACTACCGCAGACGCCACAAACTTCCATCGTCAATAACTTTTAATAGATGCATCGTACGAAAAAAATGTTAAAAAAAAAAAAATGGGTATTCCTATTTAAAAAAATGAAGTTAACCTCATTTTCACCGATTGCAGCGCCATCTGCAATGAAACTGATATCGCCATCTCATTTCTCCTTTTGCGTCCTACAAGTTTATTTAAGACACTTTTGTTATACCATGCATATTTCTCGAGACATATATGAGTCTCAAGTTAAAACGACCACGCGGTATAAGCGCACACATTAGCTTTGTTCCCTGAGCGCGTTCGGAACGTGTTCGGGACGTAATTTATATTGGACCAGATGTGTTGTGTGATAATGGTAGGGAAATCATAGCGAGACATCGGATTGGTCCAATACAAAAGAGTACCTGAACTAGTTCGGGATTCGCTCAGCGAACAAAGCTATTATCAGATTTCCGTAGTCTACTTAAGCTTTTGTTGTGATCTGTAGTGCTGATTTGAAATTCTTTACTCATTAAATTGTAGAGTGACGGCACCAAAAAGAAAACGTCTTGTTTTAATCGCGAAGAAGAAAATTATAATCGTTGATGGTCTAGCAAAAGGCGAATGCACAAAAAAGTTTGCCGATGAGTATGGTGTCGGGGTTTTAACGATTTTAAACATAAAAGAAAATGTTGATTCGTTAAAAAATGTATTTCAAAATTGAGAATGAAGATGGAAATTCATGTAGAAAATCTATGAAATGGCCTGTAAATGAAAAGTTGAGCATGCGGTTTACACTTGGTTTGTACAAAACCGTTCTCGATGCTAGCCGTAGTTTCAGAAAAGGCATTATTGTTTAATAAAAAAAAATAGGAGGGGATTTGTAATTTCGGGCAAGATAAGGTTGGCTTAGAAAATTTAAAGAAAGGCATGGTATTGTGAACTCGAAATTCACGGCGAAAAAATGTCTTCCGGCAAGCATTACGCAGATACGTTAGTTTCAGTATTTACAACAAAGTTTTCAGGACAATTAGATAAAGATTTTATATACAATGCGGATGAAACTGGTTTGTACTGAAAAGCCCTGCCTAGAAGACCACTGGTTAAAAAAAAAACTTACTTCACCTGGGTATAAGAGCAAAGATTGTCTCACAATGAAAAATGCAGTTATCCGGATTTTTGATTATCCGGATCGGGTCTGGTCCCAATTAATCCGGATAATTGGAGTTCTACTGTAATTAAATATTTGGGATTTTTTTAAATAACACCGTCTATTTTATCATGTTTCCAGACGCACGGCACTGTGTAGCTTTTTAATATTAGTTCTTGAAAAATATTAGTTCTAAGAGTAAGGGCAGTTTGGGATCTACGTATTGATTTACTTAATTAATATGTATATAAAAGCAATTATTTAATATACTCTTCAGACTTTTACTACATTACATTCGTTATTTATGATTAGTTATCTGCTCCAGAGTAATAAAAAAGGAACATTTTACGTAACGGTCTTTAGTTTTTGATGATTGGCACACTATAAAAAGAATTGCGGCTAATAAAAGCAAAAGATCTTTTTTTGTGGAGTTTATATGGAGAAATTGCGAAAACGAGATGATATTAATCTAAAAATTTGAAACACTAGCATTTTAGTGGGTCCAAAACGTAAAAACTGAAAAACACCAGATTTTGTCCGATCTTATCTTTCAACCAGACTTGACCAGTCATTTAAACACCTGAATATTCCTTATATTAATAATACCAGGTAATCCCATCTTCTGTTTGTTTTATCAATTCATCAGCAAAAGTAGTTACACTTAATTTAAAATCTAACATAACAATCTGCATTCAGAGGAAATTCTCAAGAGCTACGGAAACGAGATAGATACAGGCATCAACAATTCAAAGCCTCAATAGACGCTCATTCGACACCAAAAGGGCGTTATTAAGCTCAATTGTAGTACATACATAAACGCCATAATTACGAAGTTCCCTCCTGAGTATAATTAAACTAATTAATCATAAAATTGTGCCAGTATATGCGACCGCTTTCCTAACGACAACATTTACCCTAGCAAACGAGACACTCTCATTCTGTGGAAGGGGAAAAAAGATAAGGGGTTGTCGCCAAGACACACAGGTAATGCGAATGAAATTTGCTACAGTAAGGGCGGAGAGTATAAAACGGAATTATTACCGTCGCCCGCACCCTTTTCGGATCGATATGAATCTTAAATGCGTAGGGTAGACTTTGAGACGCCGTGTGTACCCCCAACGCATACACACTGCAACTGTGTTACATCATTATAGCGGAGTTAAAATTTTCGAATTTGTACTGAATTTGCGAATTTGAAATTCCGAACCTTCACTGACGTTCGACAACGTACCCATTAAACGAAACAATCTACAACGCACATAACACCACTTGTTGAAAGGCCCGGCCGGCTGTCTGTCTTTTCCTAGAGCAAACCGTGCTTCAAAAGTTGAGTTTAATCCGCCAGTGGCGACGTCAGATTTGGAGTCAACATGGTGACGTCGCGTCGGTCTCACTGCCCAATGGGTCATTTATGCAGTTAAGTTTTTTTTTTTTTTATTTTGTTCAAACACAGAGTGTTTGTGACATAACACCTAGTCAATGACTAACAAGTTATTTTCACTTAACCTAAACTGATAAAATAATGAGTGTTTCTACAATTTTGCCCATTGGCCCAAGTTGTTTTAGTCTGACAGTTTTTACCACTCAAGTAGACGGCGGTTGTTTTCACCTACACTATCACTGTGAATACACTACGGGTGCTCTGCTTTTAGTCACTCCCGCACTAGTTCGAATGGTTTAGTTCTTTTCAGCCGACGCACTAGCGCATTGTTGTCTAGCAGCTGGATGGCTTCAATGTTGTCGTGGTGGAGTAGACGATCCTCGTGCTTCTTGGCAAATTTTGATATTTCGCTAGTTACCATCTCCATGCGAAGGTCCCGATGAAGATTGGTGTTTTTGATGTACCATGGTGCACCAACAATGGCCCTTAGAACTTTATTTTGGAACCTCTGAATGAGGTTGATATTGGACTGCTTAGTGCATCCCCACAACTGTATTCCATACACCCATACTGGCTTTAATATTTGCAGGTATAGTAGGAGCTTATTTTGCACTGACAGGGCTGACCTCCGTCCCATTAGCCAATACATTTTGCGGAATTTTAGGTCGAGTTCGTCCCGGTTTTTCTTGACATGTACTTTCCATCTAAGCTTGGCATCCAGTGTCATGCCAAGGTATTTCGCTGTATCCGCGTATGGAATATCGTTCCCATTCATGGTTACTGGAATATAGTTAACTCTCTTATTAGTGTAGTTTACATGCGTGGATTTTCCTTCATTTAGTTTGATGCGCCATTTCTTTGTCCAAAGGTTGATTTTGTTTGCAGCTAACTGTAATTTTTCAGTTGCTTCTTCGACACTCTCACTAATCGCCAAAATAGCCGTGTCGTCTGCAAATGTTGCCACTGTGCTTTCTCCCGGAACAGGAATATCATAAGTATACAGTAGGTACAAAAGTGGTCCCAATACACTTCCTTGTGGTACTCCGGCATTGATATATGCAGTTAAGTGAAAACAAAACCACCGGAGAGATTCTGAAAAATGTTGATACTAACGGACAATATTATTTTGTTGACTACTAAATTAAAAGAAAAAATGTATTTGTTGATCAATGCTTTTAGGGGTCTTTTAAGCCATCCCTAGTTGACAATAGCCTGTGACACTTCACGCGTTTGCTATTCTCGAGACACCGAGAAAGAGTCCCAGACATAGCTGATTTTCCTGGTTCTCCGTGTACTACTACGTAGTGAATCTGTTGTGAGATACGTTGTGAAATGATGACGGTCTACTGATACAGTTTCTCAATTTATAATTGTGGTATTTGTATCATGTTTCTATCATTGGAAAAGAAAATAATGATTCACAATCATTATCTTTTGTACTTTTCATTTCAGGTGAATTCAGTTATTAATTGTATGAATACCAAGCTTATAAAGTTTAAATTTGAGTTTGACAGCTTTTATTAATATTATTTATTTATTTAAAAAATTTCAATTATAGATTTACAAAACCAATGGCTAGTGTGACCATCAGAATTGAGGTGTCGTTATTTTTATGACGTTTCTTTTTTACTCTAACATAGACATTGAATAACTAGCAAAAATAAGGTCAAATTTATGCGTTCCATCTTTTACTCAGTGTCTCCTTTAACGATTCTCATGGCATAAAATTGCAGATAAAAATGTTTATAGCGGCATTTCGCAATACCGATAAAAATATTGACGCTGAAATAATAATATTTTCATACAGAGTCAACGGAAAGGTTATCAACCTTATTGCCATGTCATCAACAAACAGTTTGCAGCAATTTTTTAGCGACAAAAATTTAAATTATACCGTTCAAATTTAATTTTTTTGTAGAATTATATCATCCTTTCGGCTTTCCTTTGTTTGAAGGGGACAAAGAACAATGGACTTGATGTCATTATGGTTTGGAGAAAAATCGATATGGGTTAATGTACTTTGCTGTAAGGTCGAACTGCTCTAATAAAAAGTTGCGTGCGTACGTGGTTTTATCTTTTAATCAATATAATAGGTACGCAACTGTTTTGTTATTAACGTTTTTCCTCATTACTTGTCGTACAAGTACGTTTGTCGCAAAGTTATAACTACACACATTTATTTTTGCAATATTTCTGTTGATAACATAAACGTAGGTACTATTATCAAAAGCATAAACTAAATAAAGTTACTAATAATACTGAAGAATTAAAGAATATATCTTTGGCGTCGTGTTTTAAGTTAGTAATGGAAACCTTTGCTATCATAGTTATCATCTGTTGGCAACTGTTATGCGAAATGTTCTAGAAAATGCAGTATAAATTGTGTACTGAACATATTATTGTGTAGCTTTCAATCTCATGACTTGGATTATGTTTGGCTAATTTACGATTATAAATAGTTTCATGTAATTATTGATTTCAGTTTAGTTTTTAAAATAATTTAAAATTTCCAATAGATTCGACTAACCAGATCCTTGGGAGGAATGTTAGCTGCTATAACCCAACTTATCTATATGTAATTTATTTTCATTTCGTTATAATATTGCTTCAAGTTTCTTTGTCAAAAAGTTAGAACACATCTTTTGCGATGATGTTGACATTAGACCATACGTGCGTATAGCATTTTAAACTTTAAACTTCTTTACGGTAAGGTAGAAATATTTCGATTTTTTCTAATATGTAAATTCAAATTTGATATTTGTTTATGTATTTGCTTACAATTTTTGATATCTGGTACCGATGAAAAACTTAAATAAGAAAGAAAATATTTGTACGTTGTGGTAAATAGTCAAATGGTACATTTAATGTAAATAAAAATTATTTAGACATTGTTTCATTTAATTACACGATAAAATTTTTTGATAAAAATAAATTAAATAAAACAAAACCTCCATTTATTTTTTCCTCCAATACCAGATAAAAAAATATCACGTATGAATTAATTCTTGATTCTTTAAAAAATTATCAAAATATTTTTACCTTGCTGTAGAAAGGTTAATGGTTGGTTGCAGAAAGGCTCCTCAGCTCTTAGTAACTGATTATCTCCTTAGAGACAGATTAAACAAGTCGGTTCTGCATTCTGATTGGTTAATAATGAGCCGTTAAGAGCTGAGCAGCTATTGATGGGCGTTTTTGCAACTGACCATATACCTATTAGGTAGGCCACACTGCATCCTTGCTTTGTGAACAATGGTACAATGACAAAACACGATATAATTACAAAAAAAAGTGATCCACTTCATAATTTATTGTTCCAAACCTTGGTTATATAGTCCACTGAATAGGGGTCTTTGCCCTACAAAAGGAGGGGTATATACGATTTTGATATGTTATTTAGTTCCGGGCCCGATAAAAAATCCAAATTTTTGACCTTGAGAGAGGTCGGGTCGGTCCGCCATCTTGGATTGAAGGTACAAAAAGTTGTTTAAATAAATGCTCCAACGGTTGACCCTTGAACAAAAATGTCTAATACTAATTTGAAGAAGACTTAATTTACTAAATTTTTTTGTCTAAACACTTTTGTAAGTCTGATGTGGAACGTGTATACTACGGCTTATACGGCCTGGCCGGATAATCCGGCCAGTTTGCCGGATATTCGGTCCGGCCGGATGATTTAAGTATCTATTCGTATAGACCATAAGTGTTACAATGATATCAATTTTTATATTGAACACGATCCACTCCTACGGTCTGCTCACGCGCATCGGCCACGCCTGCAAGTGACGTCAGTGCGAGAAAGAAGCGGAAGTAGCGTTAGTATGGCGTTAATTTCCATGGCTGCCTTAGTAGCCAATTGTTGTCACGGTTTTAATGACATTTATGCGGTGACGTCATTGCGAGAAGTAGCGTTTGTTAACATGGTAGCCAATATGTTGTTGTGACGTTCAAGCCTTATTGACTAATGCGTTGGTATGGTTGTCAACTTGTTAACCTAAATCACCTACAAAAGTCAAACACTCAAAGATGTATTTGGTTGCCTAGGTGTCCGTGTCAACATCCTTCTTGCAGTGACGTCATGTGCAGAAATGAACGATTTTTAGACACGAAGTGAGCAGACCGGTGTAGTGGATCGTGATATTGAAGAATAATATTTTCCATTAATTGTAAGAAGTTAATATTATTATTAATTAATGAATTAAGACAAAGTATAATTGACTACAAAGTAATATCTAAATACAATAACAGTTTTCCATACTGCCGTGGTTTGCAGGGATAAAGAATATATTGTGTTGTTACTACGCAGATAGAAATGTTCAAATACGTTTGTTTTTTCTTAATACGCCTCAATACTTAAGGTTGACTTCGAAATGAGTAGGCAACCAAATGTACTTTTTTCGTAATATTTCATAGACAATTTCGTTACGGATTAATTCTCGTACGTTTTTGTTGCGGGTTTGGCTCGAAGCGCACTTTCACTTTCGATATCCATTTATCAAAATACATTTCCGATATTAGTGGCCCAAGACGATAGTTCGCATTTTACAAAAAGACGACGAGATAGAACATGCCTGTTACCCGAATATATCCTTGAATTATTCCCACATTGAATACTAAAGCGTAGTCGAGTTCCCTTTCGGTTTTACGATGCAAGACGTGGAACAACGCCAGGATTCGTAGTACTAGAAACGGGCACGGGAAATTACAGAGGTGTGGCACCCAAGCATTCCCATATAGATTTTCTCTGGACCACTACCATTCGCGGTGGCTTTGGGCTCCACGCCAGACACTTTCGCTTTTTGCAGCTGATATTTCCACCGCCACTGAGGGCACAAAATTTTGATGAAAAAAAAAAACAAACAGAAACTCCTCCTTTGTTTCATGGCCATTGAACTGATAGTCGGCTATGTGTAATGCGGCTATGTGTAATGCGGCTAACTGTACTGAGCCACCGTAGATAGCTTTGTTTGATATATTGAACAAGCAGCTATTGAAACATGGATAGAGGATTCTACAGATTTATAATATAATGCACCTTTTTACATTTCTTGATTAAGCAGGAAAGCAAACACACAACGTGCTTACCTTACATGTATGAATCATGTGCTTCGTAAACAAATAATAAACAAAAGCAAATATCGTGTAATGGTCAGATAAATTTATTGGACAAATCTTGTAAATTACGACTTGAGCCGTGTGCCCATGTGTAACAAAGTTTGTCTTCGTGAGTAATGACCGCTTCAATATATGTGCTTTTTCTACCCACTAGAACATTGTACCACGGGGGCTTGATATTAGATAACTTCCAGGACTTTAATATCATTGATTTGATGATAACAGTCTTGATGCTGTCAATAGTAATATGTATATAATACATTTGATCTATATGGGGTTCCATACAAAATATGACATGAAATGGGTCCCATCCATGATGTAGGTACGTTAACATTGAAACTCTCCGAAAATCTTCCTTTGGGTCTTTAATCTTTTCTTTTTTAATCCCATCAGGAGGGGAAGTTTAATGCGCAATAAAAATGTTATTATTTGAAGGGGACTGCTTAAGTATCTAAAAACTATTTTTGTTTAAAGAGTCATTTTCGAGATTTCTTTCTGAAAATGTATTCCCAAAAAAAGTTCCTCCCGTCTGTTTTCCAGATATACTGCTAAAATGTCGACAAAATAAGTAATATGTTGACATTGAAACTGTTGAACTGAATTGATAACATCCTTGGGCACGTTTATGTTAGTTTATCAAAATAAACATTTTATATCAAAATAAACATTTTTATATCAAAATAAACATTTTTATATCAAAATAAACATTTTTATAATAAAATAAATTGTTTTCAATTAAATAGCAACCCCATAGTTTTCTTATGGAGTTTGGCAGATCTGTTGATTGTATGGTAGCATGTCAAAACGCCAACGTGTACGTCTGCTGTGTTTTCAAATTTTGCGGACAAAGTCAAACTTACGAGAATTAAGTCAATTTTATAACTCTGGGAAAGAGTGATTTTGGAATGAATATTAGGCGTTTTTGATAGATTTCTTTGTGCCGAGTTTGCTAGATTTTTATTTAGTTTAAGTCTACTACACAAACATTTAGCCATTTTTCATTCAAAGAAGTTTAGTTTACCAGTACACAAACATCTCCAGCTTTAGGTCCAGATGCATTCTTGAATTCAAGACGCAAATAAAAATATTTGAGGAGATTTCCATTCATATCTTCCCCTTTATCTTTACTGTTGTTTTAAATGGATTGAAAATGTAAAGCCGGTACCTATTTTTCTACTATATAAGGGGGGATTCCGGTTTTTGCGCTAAAATTGGCTCTTTTTTTAGAATTTTTTATTGGCGAGACTATGCAATAAATCGATTCCGAATTTGGTACCAGTATTTATTAGCTTTTCAAATACATATTTCCAAAAAAAAATAATAAAAACATATGATGAACCACGCACACTAGCCACCCGCTACCATGACGCTGCGCGAAGATCCGCGGTCACTGGTTGGCATGATCGGGCGACTCCAGGTGATCTGAAATAAAAATTTTGAATATCGGCCTACTTCATACATAAGCAGCTATCGTTTGATGAAGCAGAAAATACCAATATTTATATTTGAGGAAATGGTGACTTGTCAACCTCAAAATATCGATTTTTCCCAAAAATTTGCCGACATTTTTTCTATGAAAAAAAAAGGTACATAAGTTATTGCAGTTCTGGTTTATCAAACGGTAAAGCGGTGTTTGCTGAACATCCGATTAAAATTTGAAGTCAATCGGTCAAATAGTTATTGAAATATCATGCCCACCATTCGCTAAAAAACTGTTTTGAGAAAAACACGATTAAAGTTAGTACAGTTTATAACGTGGCATCGAGTACTTACAGTATTTTTTTTGCTAATCTGCTATACCATGACCATACATTATTCCTTCCTACACTTCGTAGAACTTATTTTGAGACATTTGCTCAATTCTACGCCTTGTTCGAGATTATTTTGCAGCCTCGAGCGCACGTCTCGACGACCTCCCCTGGCGCTGTTTGTCGCGCACATTTTCAAATATCTTCGTTTCAGCGCCAATAACGATTCCTATTGTTGTCGTAGGGTTAAAGACTTTAGAAAAGTGTTTATTATAAATGCCTGCTGCTGCATAGGCCGCAATTTGCTGGGTTTTGAAACATGGTGAAGATGTTTGGGTGCGAGGCGGTAGAATTGAAGGATTAGTTGTAGTTTTGAGTATCGCCACACAAACACCGTTCTAGCAACGACGACAAGTCGTTGTATATCGGCTCGATGGCATTTTCGACATTTTTATCAAGTGAGAGTTCGTGATTGAATTCATCCAGAGTTTTCTCGCCTCAGTTTTTCGCCATTTGACCAACTCTGATCCCACAGGGCAGTTTATATGCTGGGAACATGTCTGGTAGAATCAACCATTTCAAGATCATGATTCGCAGTACAGTGGTCTGTATGTTAATCGATCGATTGCCATATTCCACGGTGCCAGATTTCGATTTCCAAAATTAACAGGCATGACAATGGTAAGATTTCACGGCAAGGACTACTTTGTCTGTATATTTCCCGATAAGTATTGTGATTCCATACAATGATCCCATGCAAGTGTGACTCTCTACTTCCATGTCCCACAGAAATATCTAATTGGATTTACGTGCTAGCATTTTTACTTGTTCTTTTACACTGTTTATAAATGCCGAGTTGAGTGATAGCAGTGAGAACCGACAGGAACGCGATAATGTGATAATCATTATCTGGATAAACTATAATTTCTTCGTCATCCGCTGGCGACAATTTATTGGCTAACGTACTAGCAAATGTTTCACGAGAAACAATATTCCTAGAACATTATCTTTTTTTGTTGTCTGTCAGCACGTGTAGGAGTATTTCTTGACTGTTTCTTATCAATGGCTGTTCACTACAGAATTTCGCAGAATAGTAAACCACACATTGTAAGATTTCTTGAGCGGAAAAAACCATCGCAGCGGTCGGATCGCCCATCCGACCGATCCACGCGCTCCATATTTTTGGCACCTGAACGCCGTCGGCTAATAGCCTATAACTTTGCTAATTTTGCGAATTTTGCCTTGAAAGTTCGTACACATATTCTTAAGACCTTAAATAATAAATAACGTATATATATATATATATATATATATATATATATATAAACGATTTTTTCTACTTTGCATTCACAATGCACACATTGTAACACTGTTTTCGGTGTTACAATTAACACATTGTAATACCGAAAACAGTAACATTTTTGTCTGATTGGTACACAGTGATATCAAATGCCATATGTCAAACGTACAATACATAACCCAACATAACCACACACTGCATCTTCTTAATCGCTTGCAATCACATAAACTGCGCAATATCAATATTCTATACATATTTAAACATGGGTGTAGCCTGCTATAGTATGGCCAACGGACTGGGGCTTTCTTAGTTTTGCTGTGTTCATCAAATTACGCCAGCATGACGTTTTCGGTGATGTTTTACGACTCTGGTAAGTGATCGTTATCATTCTTTTCAACTAAACATCAAATCCCCTTTTCAGATATAATTCAAGGACCACATTTACTTTAATAAGGTATTATGCGAAGATCAAACCTACATCGTAGATATGAACGATTTTAATTACTGCTGCGAGATTGTATATGCGCAATAAATGGTTTATCAGCATACATGTACGAAGCTGTAGTACATTTAAAGTGTAGAGGATTTCTTAGTTTATATAACGTATAAGTTTTCGGTAATATTTTGGACGTTTGGATGCTCGGTTCAATTTGTATTTGTTTTTGTCCGTCGCTTTCGACTTCGTCGTAGTTCTGGTTGTGTGCAACGTATTTGTATTACCTCCATCACATGTAATTTTACTAAGTATAATTTATTCTAATAAACTACTTTGCCGAAATTAGAATTGGGTTTCAATTATAAATACTTGTAAATATATAAGCTGCAACGGCTACGTAGCGGAATTAGGTAGACACCGGTATTAAACGTAAAGCGTTATAACAATTCTTTAGTAAGTTCTTGTTCTTCGAAGTAACTAATCAGTCACCGCCAAACACTTCTATTTTGATTATTATACTTATGAAACCAGTATTTTAAAGTTGTATTTTTTTAGGTTAAGTTTCATGTATTTATCACAGTAAGGTTAAAAGTGTTGGTCCAAGCTCCATTATGATCATCGTTGCGACCTCGCTGAATATTTATTCAAACTTGTAGGCTAAAGTAGAGTAAAATTATTCACAATTAGATTTTGTTATGATCTCATCCTTAACGAAGTTGACAGTTACTACAGTGCTGCCACGCGGTACCCGCAAAATACCCTAGATTCTAATTTAGCGCGATATAGTAACCACAATTTCTAAACTTATATAAAATTAATGACGCAAAGTAGAAAAAATAGTATATTACACTCGTTTTATAAGACTATTGGTGCACTCGTTTCATTTGGGCACTCCTCGCTACGCTCGTCGTGCCCAAAACAACTCGTGCGCCAATTTGACGACTTATAAAACTTGTATAATAATATACTATTTTAAGTAATATGCAGAGTGTGGTATTGCGGGGCTTAGAGGGCTGCGGGTAAAAGGGTCCACTATAAGTATGTGAAAAACTAGTGATTTATTAATTTATCGGGTTGTATTATCGCAAAGAGGTGTACGGGGGAACCAAAAAGAGACACATAATATGTCAGTCGCGCGATGCTGTTGGAGGGAGATATCCGGCCGCGCCTCTAAATTAACGAAAGTATTTTTTTCTCTTCTTTCCGTTAAATCTATAACAAAGTACTACTTTCATTGGCACTTTATAATAGCTGCATATTTTCACTAATTTGTCCGACTTTTTCAATATGTCGCTAGGACCTAAAAATGCAAGCCGAACGTGGTTGGGGTAAAAAGGTCCGTCGTCAACCTTTTAACCCCCATGGCACAGTCGATAAATATTTTAAAATATATGTATAATTTTGTTTTGTGTTGTTTTAGAATGGGAACATATAAAAGAAAAACTAACCGACGGTCTGAGTCTGTTGCGTTAGCTATACTGGATTAGTCCTAAATAAAAAGAAATCTCTCAGGCAGGTATCTCGTGATTATTAAAATAACAACATCATTGAATATTCAGACTTCAGCATCGAAGATTCAAAGATTTCCGTTCAGACAAATAATCTTTCTGCTTAGTTCGCTGTGAATACATTGACAGCATTCCTGGCAAATGCACGATTAAATCGATGTTTGCACAAACATTAAAAATGCATTGCAAATAGGTCACAAACTATTTTCTTTGTAACAATTGTGCGACTGATTAGGATGATACTAATATTAAAATGTCTGATAAAAGCATTACTTTTGAAATAGAAAAAGTTCCTCTCTTTTGTTGGGACTGATTGAAGTTTTGTATTTTGGAAAAAATAATTAATATTTTAAGTGTTGTACTTTATAGAACGATTTGATTATTATATTGAAAATGTATTAATATAGTTCAAAGACATAATTGGATGTTGGTTCTATTTACCACACAAGGTCCACCCACCTTGTTACCTCAGCTGTGGGACAGACTGCAAGGTACTTTTATTAAACTGTATTTTTTATATTGGCAAATAAAGATATCTAATACCTAATTCGGTTTGTAATACTGGTTTCTTTTTAGTCCATATACTTTCGAAAATGTAACTTCAAACGTCAAAAATTGACCTTCAAGCCCCGCCCTACCCTACCTATTTTTATTTTAGTAGTTTTTCTTGTGTTGCGAACGTAGCCGTGGCAACAGAAAGAGGATAGACACGAAAAAATACGGGGATAACATTTCATACAGTATCGGACAAAATTAGAGAAACTGGTTCAAATTTAACATTAAATCTATACTGAATTGGAATTGATTTCAAATAAAATATGAACTATATCATCCATCCTTGTGGTGTGGTTTATTAGTATACATCTTTTTGGCGTAAATCGCTTTACACCATCTGTTTTCTCTTATTATGAAAATTAGTGCGACTAAATTAGAGATCCTCTATCATTATCTTGCCTAGTCCTGGTTAGATTTTGGAAATAAATACTGGCGTAAGAGAGTTACACTAAAAAGATGTATACTAACAAACTACCCATAGATGGTAAATACAGTTAATAATATATTTTTTTAATTCAATTCCAATTCATATAGATTGATTTTTGAATCAATCAGTACTACGTAGTAATCATGTAGTATCGGAGC
The DNA here is from genome assembly GCA_963966075.1 of Aphodius sticticus. Lineage (NCBI taxonomy): Eukaryota > Metazoa > Arthropoda > Insecta > Coleoptera > Scarabaeidae > Aphodius > Aphodius sticticus. The sequence goes on along the minus strand of OZ014507.1, from coordinate 51,222,017 downwards.
TTATGTAAATTATCAGTTATGATTACTATCTCCATTATCAATTTAAGCTAATCAGTCCTGTTGCATCAACATCCCAAATCGGCCTACAATGTACATATTTAAAAAATCTTCTACGCCACATGATTCACAGAGTTTTCCCATCTGCTGAGCGCATATCACGAGCAATTGAATGCGGCTAGGAGCGGTGGTAAAAAGCGCAGTCATATTCACTGTTCTCTCGAGCCATTCATAGGCTAGATGACAATGGGCGTCGTACGTCTCAACAAATTTTCCATCCTGGCGCGATCTGAGTGCATGCATGCTTCAGAGAGCGTATTTTCGCCAGACAGATGGAAGTTTGGGGGTGATCGCACCTCCGCCGCCAACCACGTTGCAGCGTCGCCGCGTTGCGGGCGTCGGGCGCGATCAATATTCGTGTCTACCGTGCGTCGCTGGATCCTAGTCCGGCCAACTCTACAAGTTCTCACCACGACGCACAGTCTGGCCGCCCACGGGACCCAAGAGATAGCGCAGATCGTATTATCCTTGCATGTAGTTTGCACGTTCTTCGGAAAAAAATACGTCTTGTTGTCTTTTGTGATGGGGATATATGCGCGTATTTCGCGAGGGATTTCTAACACTTTCTTGTAGGGTAGCCGCTGAGGTATAATTCATGATTTCGAGGAAAATACACTAAGGGTTTGATGTAAATCAATCTCGCAAAGGTTCAAATACATTTCCTAAATTAAGGTTGCCATATTATTTATTTACAGTGTGATTTTGGTATATCATGAAATACTCGATTTTTTTAGTTTGAAATTTTACCCGGAGATTTGTGAAAACAAATTTTGCTCCTGCAACAGAAACATTAGTTCTGAATTATTCCTATATTTTTTTTTTGCTGCTGTAACTGCGTTTTGCATTAGCGTGCCCCTTTGTCCACTGAAATACATTTGTACAAAATTTGTTTTAAGTCACATTGATGGGTATTTAACCCTTTGTTTCGAGATATTGTTATGGGTTGTTAACTTCCAAAAGGACGGATATGCATTAAATTGAGCTAGCACAGAAAAGAAAAAGATTTCAATCAGTGGAGTAATATTCCAGCGTCTGATCGTGTTTTAATATTTTTTTCCCTCAGATATTAGTTTGCCCAACGCACTTAAAATGTTTAAGAAATGTTTTTTTTTACAATTATTATTACTATTTCTACTCTTGCGTTCCAACGAGTTTCTACACTGTGCTTAACACCTTGACCAGTGACAGAAAGTAAAATATCTCATCAATGAGTGGAAGACGAAAAAACGAAAACATGAAAAAAATGTTCGATAGACCCAAAAAATGTTATGAAATTTACTGTAGCAGAAGCTGCATGTACACATACCAAGTTTAAAGAGCGATTTCTACTCTTGCGTTCCAACGAGTTTCTACACTGTGCTTCTTAACACGTTGACCAGTGACAGAAAGTAAAATATCTCATCAATGAGTGGAAGACGAAAAAACGAAAACATGAAAAAAATGTTCGATAGACCCAAAAAATGTTATGAAATTTACTGTAGCAGAAGGTGCATGTACACATACCAAGTTTAAAGAGCGATTTGTTCATGCTTATCCACATGCAGAATTTTCTTTTATTGCAACGTCCTTGACCGAGTCGCTGTTTGCAATAACAATAAAGTCGCTAAAGAAATTATTAGCAGAGTTGTTTATAATCCTTGATTTTGTTGATAACAACGTTATTATAGTATTTGTATTTTTAAATAATTTAGAAATATAAAAATTGCCGCCCCCCTCCCTCGGTACGCCACTGTACACAATATACTATTTGATGAAATAAAACTGACGCGTCTGAGGAAATTGTAAAATAGCAACCCGTTACAATTATAATGAATTTATTACATACTCTGAGGTTTTTTTTTTCAAAAACCTGACGTGATTGCCAATTTCTGACGGACTCGCATTCGGGACAACAAGCTGCCAATAAGTTCATCAAAAACACATAATCGCAACCAAGTCACTAAATTGATATTCCCCAGTCTGATGTTATTTAGTAAATATGGGTCAAGAATACAAACATATGGGATACAATACACACTCAATACATACATACATAAATGCATAGCGAAGAAGTAAACTTGAATTGTAATAATAACTTGTTTTATTACCTACACGTTATACATAATCAGAAATGTAGAAGTTAAAATTAAAATTAAGACCAACATTACCCAATATAATACTAAAGATTTTAAAGATAATCTTAGAGTTTTTTTTTTGCAAATAGGTATGTACCTACTGTAGTTTATTTTTGCCATAACCTCAAAGAAAGAATTGGCCTTTATGAACTTATTGTCGGTCCTTTAGGATTCATGCACCGTGTACCACTCCACATTTAGTCTTAATTTCAACATAAAGTACGAGCCCTCTGTGCTTTATTAGAGAATCGGTAACGTGAACGTACAACAAAAAAAAGGAAAGGAACAAGCGAGCCTGGAGGCAATCTGCTTAACAGGTTTCGGCCTCCTACGCCACTTCTTAATGCTTCGGTTTCCGCTTTTTTTCTCTCCATTTTAATCCTCTTTCCGCGTATGTCCAATACAATTAACGTGAAGGGACTCCCTACCACTCTTATAACAACCGCTCGAAACGTGTTATTTAGAGAAGTGTGTATGTGTGTACCATAAAACACCGCTTGAGGAGAAGCACAAAACAAAAAGACCGACAAAAATAAAGCAAGCAAAACTTTTACTGCATTTGCGGCAGCAAGTGCTGGTTGTGGCAGATGGAACGGAGACCGAGAACGCAAACGCAGACTGTTGAAATTCTTTAATGGAATTTTTAAAAAGCATTTTCTTTCTCTGTATGCATCATTAAGTACAAGTTAAGTCTGGGGTTCTGGCGGGAAGATGCAGATTGTGAAGGGAGAACCTTAAACGTTGGTAATATCTTTTTAAAGTAGGGAACTAATGCTGCATTAAACTAAAATTGATGGAGTGGTGAAGAGTAAATTCAATTCAGTCATCGAGATTTTGGGTAATTGTCTTTCAATCAGAACGCAATGAATCGTATAATCTGCGATGTTCGGCCGAGAGGTTCTCTGCTTTTACAGACAAAACGTCTTTTAGTAGATGAAATTTAATCTTTTACAAAGGAACAAGTTATTAGTTCAGGCTCAAATACCGGGTGGTCCACGCCATAGGTACGCCCGTTTATTCCTTTTATTTATTTCCCTATGTTATTTGTGTGATACTTTCAACCAGGATGACATTCTTAACAAGGCAACGAAAAAGTAACTTTTTTGTGTATTAAGTAAGTACGTAGGCTTTCACGGCCAGAATCATTTAGAAAATAAACTGCTTCCGGGTTATGCCGTGTGTCAAGATTTGTAAATGCTGACGTTTCGCAAACCCGTATTCAGTTAGCTCTGAAAAACCGAGCAACATGGTTCGCAAACATCAGCAGTTTACGCAAACATCAGCCTTATTAGCTAGGTGGCTATGAAATCGTTGTTGAAAAGAATAAAAATGTTTTTTCGCTGTTTTTTAAATGAAAATTTGCTTAGTTTTCTTCACTTTGACAGATGGTAGCACCGTGTGAATATTTTTTGTTTAATTATGAAAAAGTATTTTAGTTGCTTCTCATGTCATATAACATTTAGAAAGAAACTATTTTTTTACAAAGTAAGAACCGAAATTCATGCAAACAATAATTGTTTGAACCACTAATTTGATTGATCAATGATCCCAGTTTACTTAACTGGACAAAAACTGAAACCGTAAAATGGTCTTTCCATCTTTTTTTCACATTAATTAACAGATATTCGTCATTTAAGTGTACTACGAAATAAACAACATATAAACATACAAAACAACAGATATGTCAGTTAGAAATTGAACAAAAACGGCATTTCTACGAGATTGCGATGCTATGTATGTAACTATTCTATTTAATCATGAATATATGATTACAGATTATATTTGCTAAAGAGAATACATACTGGCTAGGGAAAAATAATGGGTACACGATTTGTTAATACGTAAATATGATTGCATATTTCCGCCATTATGCAGGAATTCTAGTTTCTTATACAGCAATAATAATTCCGTATGAGTACTGTACCTCGAAGTAGGTGTTCAGAAAACGGAAAAGTATCGTTGCTATAACTTTTGCTGTCAGGTAACAATCAACGAACCAAATTTTGATCGAACTAAAAATGCCAATACTGCAAAATGCATTTGTTTTTAATTTTAATATAAAGTAATATAATTTTGGTAGAAATATTACAATATGTATTCACTTATTGTGGCCTACTATGAAGTTTTCAGTTTTGATCGTTCGTCATAAGGTCCATTTTATAGGTAGTTTAACTTGAGATTTGACCTTATGAACGTTCGTCATAAGGTCCCTTTCGTCGGAGCTGGTTATATAATATATATGGGCAGGTTAGTCGCCAAGTGGTGTAAGTCCTTAGAAGTTGTGTAAGACTTACACCACTTGGCAGCCAACCCGCCCATATGTAAAACACTCATTTAGTGATATAATTTTGCATCTAAATAAATTATAAAATTATCATAGCTTTCGGAAAACAATACGAAATGAAATCCCACGTCTGATTTTAAACCTTTAGTTTTGCAAAGAAATGTAAGTTAATCCACCAACTAAACAAATGTCTGGTCTTTATTTACGAAACACAAGTAAGCATATGAACCATAATGGGAAGATAAACCCCAATAACTCTAATCTTTAATCAGTTCTGTGGTAATATGTCATAAAGCAATGCCATTTATCTCTAGTCTGGTCCCCATCGGTCACTGAACGCAACAACCATCCAGTTGTATCCCAAAAAGCTTATTTATCGATTTTGTGCAACTGGCTCGGGTTCATAATTGTGCAGTACAGCGTTGAGTGTATTGTTTCCCTACGAACAAAAGTCTCCCTGCAGCATCATTAAGTTTTCCTGCGCCGTAATCTCGGATGATTAATAGTTGTCAACGGAAAAGCCAAGAGATTTTCTTTAGTGACGTTGCTTTATTCCCCAGTGGCTTTCACTATATTTCGCCAAGCTACTTGCATTTTAAGGAAGTGTACTTGCTTAGTCAATATAGAAACATTTATTTTCGATGTTTTGCTCTTCTTGATAACCTCAGTTTCTAGTGTGGGATGGTCGAATTTAATATTTTAGTGTTTGTTCTGTTGGTTTACATTCAACGGACGTACGTAATATATGCCGTAACAAATTCAATTGACTTTTATTACTGTACATACTAACAATTTTACGAACAGTAATTTTCAAAAGCTATCAAGTTTTGCCGTTAATTCTGCCCTGTAGTGAGCTTAATTGCAGCGTAATTTCACAATATCTTCTTCTTTTTCTTGCAGGGTCAAGCAATTGTCCAACTGGCAAAGACCGTACCAGATGTCACCGTCTTTGGCGTGTGTTCCAAAACAAAGCACGAAGCGCTCAAGGCCAACAACAGTCCCATCGACCACCTCCTGGAGCGCGGCAGCGACTACTCCAGCGAGATCAGGAAGGTACATCCGGATGGAGTCGACATCGTTGTCGATTGCCTGTGCGGCGACGAATGCAACAAGGGCTACGCCCTCTTGAAGCCCATGGGCAAGTACATCTTGTACGGCTCCTCCAACGTAGTCACCGGAGAAACAAAGAGCTTCTTCAGCGCCGCTCGGTCGGTAAGTTTAAAATTCATTGATGGACTTCTTAGCAAATTTTGACTTATTGTTGTTTTTTTTTTGTGTGTGATGTAGTGGTGGCAGGTAGACAAGGTATCACCGATCAAACTCTTCGATGAGAACAAGACCCTGTCGGGCTTCAACTTGAGAAGGCTAATGTATCAGCAGGGAGGCAGCGAATTCGTCAGGAGAGTCGTCGAAAACGTGTTCGAGCTGTACAAAGATGGCAAGATCAAGCCAGTCCTGGATTCGACTTGGGCTCTTGAGGATGTAAGTCAAAAACCAATAAAACCATCGTGGATGTTTTAGATTATTTCATTTAACTTATTGTTATCATTGCTTTAGGTTGCTGAGGCTATGCAGAAGATGCACGATCGTAAGAACATAGGCAAGATTATCCTGGACCCGAGCATGGAGCCAAAACCAAAGCCGGCAACACCCGCCAAGGGCAAGAGCAAGGAAGACAAGAAGAAGCAGTCTTCTGAAGAGAAGAAGGACAGCGAGGACAAGAAGGAGGAGGAGAAGAAAGAAGAGAAGAAGGAAGACGCGCCCGCTAATAATGGAGACTCAGCTGGTGATTCTGGTGAGTTTTCAACAGCTATTCGAATCGAGTTGGCGACAAAGATAAAAGAAAATCATAGTTTGGTAACATTATTACCAACAGCATACTCGTAGGTGACATTGAAAATATTAGTGATTTATATAGAATACAGTGCTCATACGCGGACACTCCTGGTCCCTACTTTTTGTCCGCTTATCGGAGGTGTCCACTTAAAGTAAGGATGCACAGACCGCAGGCTGCATGCGGCCCTCCGTTGATATACTGATGGCCCGCCTCATTCACAGAACTGATAGCCAATGTCGTTGCCACTAGTGTACGGCGTCTGACAATTTTTTTGTGGCTGTTTAATAATATCGTATGCTTGATTTTAAAAACTGCTATAGCCATTCCAAACGAAATAGGTACAATTTAAAAAGACATCATGGCAGTTTGCCTACTACATTTTCGGAACTACGCATAGAGCTACATAAACAAAAAGTAGCATCTTTGAAAGTAGATTTGTGGGCCGGCAAGCGATGTTTACTAAACTTATTCAAGATTAAAAAATTGGAACAGAAACAAGTTTTGAAATATCTTGTCTTATTGCAAAAATTTCGTCGTTTTACAGATGGCGATTTTACTAACGACTGCTTTCAGACAGCTACTACAAAGATTTGTCCAGAATAAGTAAACTTTGAGACGGTTGAATTAAACTGACAAAGGAGAATCACTGCAATGTTGACAAATATACATTCTCATTGCGGATTGACTGCTCAGTATTTGCACGTGGAATAACTCACTATTTCAAAGTGAGTGAAGAGCTGATCAATCAAACAATGTTCCAAACTTGATTTAGATTTCACAAAATTAGCAGAAAATACTACTGATTGAGCTTACTCCATGACAGTATCTAAATATGAATTAGTGCCACCATTTGAAGATCATTTCAGAACGCACAGCGATTTGATACAATTCCACTGCATAATGCACCAGAAGAGTTGTGCCTTAAAATACTAGGATTTGAAAGTGTCATGAAGGTTGTGGTTTAAACTACTAATTTTATATAATCACGTGGCCGTAATCACCTTCAGTTCAAAAAGTTCCTTGAAGACATTAGTGGATAAGTCGCGGTCAAGTATTGCAGCAATTTCTGAATTTATTGACAAAACTGAAATTTTCATGACTGAAAAAACCATTTTTGAAATCAAAAATTCGGGATGGTTGCGTGACCTAGCTTTTCTGGTGGAAATTACTAACCATTTAAATACTTTAAATACGCAAGACAGATCAATTGATCACTCAACTGTAGTTATGTTTTGTTCTTTCAGTATGAATTAAGTTTATTTCAAACTCAAGGAATTACATTCATTTTCCAAACTACAATAAAATTGCTGAAAAGTTGAATGCCAAATTGCAAACCTCATACATATGTCCAAAAGATAGATGATGTATCAGCCTTAGAGAATCATTTTAATGATTTACTCGACTTATTTAACATTTTTTTTTTGGTCATTTTGCAAACAAATTTTTTGTTATAATGCAAATTTTTTTTTTATTTTTTTTTGCCAATATTCATCTGCGAAAAAAATCTTTTCAATCTTCAACATTAATTAATAAATCAGGCAAAAAAAGAACCAACCAATGACAATTTAGGAGCAATTTTGCTATTACAAAATCGAACCAGGTGCTTAAGTTAATGCAATGTCACGCTTCAAATTAACTTCATTTTGTTTGTAAATTACGGTAAATTACCTTGAGTACCTATTATTGTGCTATACTGGATTGATATAAAAATACAAAATAATAATAAAAAATTTCTTTGCGGCCCTTCCATAAGTAGAAATTAATCTATGTGGCCCTTGACCCCAATAAATCTGTGCATCTCTGAGTCTTAAAGGAAAGTTTATTAGAATTTTGTAAAAAAAATAGTATTCATGATTGTCAACGGATATCGATAGTTAGGCATGGGTTAGTTAGGGCCATGGCATCCAGAGGGCAAGATTCATTCACAAATTATAGCAGTTTCGACTTATACACTTTTATGCACTTACTCACTCGGTACGACATGCACCGAGCCCGAGCATAAATATATAAACAAAAATGCTATAATTTGTGAATGAATCGTGCTCAACCCCGGCCCTCTGGATGTCATGGCCCCAACTAACCCATGCCTAGCTACCTATATCCGTTGACAATCTATGTTTGCACTATATACCTAAGTGAAAATTAAACCGAAAAACTGTATGTTTTTAGTTTAGGTGACATTACTAATAGATTTATTTTTACTTATAGATTCCAAAGGCAAAGAGAACTCAAGTTGAATATCGGATCGCAGGATACCAACAATCGAGCTATCTGAACCATTTTAACGTGTATGTGTCTGTCAACTACCTATATTTCCTATGGCGTTCGATTGTCTCTTTTTTAATTTGTACATTCTCGCATCCACGTGTCTATGTTTAGTTTTAATTCTCAAGTTAGGTTAACGTAGCAGTTCAACAGTGGTTTTCGACACGACATAGAAAACAAATTTTTTTTTTCTTTAATTTTAATTAGTATTACCTTTATAATTATGTGTGTACTGTTAGTCGCGAGCAACTATAGAAATCGAAAACCATAAGCGCTGTGTTACTATTAATTATTTTTCGTGTATAAAATTTAATGGAGTAAGGCTAGACGTTTTAAAGAAAGGATTTTGTGAGTCTAATATATTATTTTCTTAAATATATAATACATTGTGATTTAGGTTTTTTAGATATTTTCAAAAACAAAGTTAAACCAATTAAAAAAAATGGGTGCAAACATTCCAAAGATATCATATCCTATCCACATCTGACCAAAAAAAGAGTAGGGTTTATCATAACAAAAAATAATTAAAAAGCTATTTTTTCAAGCACTTAGTTTAGATTTTTTCTACTTCGAAAAGTTAGGATAGAAGGAAAGACGTTTCTCAAAAATGTTTGTTTTTTTGCATATCAGAAGAACGACAACAAATTGTTTCCAACAACGCCGTCTAATCTACAATTATATTATAAGATTTTCTAAGGTATATTCCAACTTTTTGCTATATATGTCGCTCAAAATTAGTCGAAGGAAAACACAAAATTGTTGCATTTATTCAGCCAATTGAACGAATGCAACAAATTTATACATGTTATTTTAAAGTCTATAACATTGCTTAATATAAACTATTTTTATGCTGTATTAATGTAAGTAAATTTAAAAGAAATTCAATGTTTAAACAGCCTGGATGTTTCTAGTTTATATCTTTGACAAAAATAAAATATACATGGTGTCGTTTGCGGGTTCTGACGTATACATCACTTTGTATAGTTTATTTTTTACTATGGATGTCGTGTGGTGTAATACATACGCATAAATATATATATACATATATTTTCCTATAATCGCAAAGGTCAGTTTTTGCGGTTGGGCTTGGCTTGAGATGAACGGCGGACATTTTGAAGGGGATCGCCGGCTCCTTTGCGGACGTTTTGTATTATAATGATGGAAAAATAATGATGCTGAAGTTTGTTTATATGGAGATTTATTAGTTGCTTTAAATATTTATACTAAGACTGATGTGTTACACTGCGCATTCGTTTATTGTTTAAAAAGCCTGTATAATAAAATTGTATAATTGCCAATTTTGCGTATTTTTGTACCGTTTTTTTCCCCTTTCAGATACCATTTCTCCTTTAGAAAAAACCTATTTTTTATACGTGTTTAGAACAATCATCAATAAATAATAACTTTGCAGTACCTACAGTAAGTATGAAAAAAATAGTGTGGCCAGACACATGACTTTATCATACTATTTAGTGTATTTAGCAGTGTTTCCCAACGCAAATGCTGATATTGTGACAATACTACCAATAGTATCAAAATATATGTCAGATTCCTGGCTAATAAGTTTTTATGCAGTACGAGCGAACTCGATCAAACAGAATTTGCTTACGCGGCTAAAACTATCAATTTTACCAAAAAATTTCATAAACATAAATTTTACAAAATTTCCACTACTTTAATTTATTATTCAACTATTTTGACGACATTGCAGAAATGGTGGCTGATTTGCAAAATCGATGAAAAATGCTAAGAGTAAACGTCCAGTTCCTTTGGACCCTTTTGAACAAAACTTATTTCAGCTCTAAGTTTAGTTTCGGAACTTCTAAATATGAAGATTCGTCCCGATACCTGTAGTAGTTTCTCCTGAATCGTCGCCACAAAAAACAGGTACACACACACATTTTTTGTACCTTGGTCAAAAATGTTCAGGGGACGCATGATAAAGTAAAAGACGGATGATAAAGTAAAAATTGATGTGCCTACCATACGGCTCCTCCACCATTGTAAAAATTCCTCAGAAATGTGACGGCAGATGATTTTAGCTGCAATGCTAAAAGTTGTTTAGGGCATTTCAGTCCCTACAAAATCACAAAAATTGCCAACTTCACAAATTTTAACCAAAACTTTTTTGGTAAGATGAATACATGATACAAGAATTTCATTATGTGAAAGCGGGACTGAAGTGCTTGAGGGAGGGGGTTTACTACTACCCAGTCAAATAATACTACAACAAAAAAATTAAAATTGGATGAAAACTGTCTGCAAACTATATGCATAATCTTTTCGGTTAAAGTTCCAAAATTCAGTTTATTACTTTCAAAATAGTCCTAAAAAGTACTTTATGATTCTTTTTTCGTTATAGCGCACTTAATGTTCAATATTTAAACAATTTGTAGTAGCAAACAACTAGTCAATCAATCAGGAACTGGTTTTGGGGTTTGGCCCATCGGCAATCCGTTTCCGTAAATTAAAAAAAAAATCAAAAAAAAAGTCACTAGCGAGAAATAAGGGTGCGCACCGAGTTTAGTGGCTTCAGGGCGCTGAACAAGGGCGTAGCCAGGGGGGGGCACCTGCCCCCCCCTGGCGCTCAAAATAAAAATGCACAAAATTGTATTAGGTACATAATAAATTTACAAAGACACATAACATGTACTGTAAAAGCCAGTTGTGCTTATTTTATGAGAAAATGTAATTTAATAAATTACCGTCGAGTATGCAACTCAAATACCAGTACCTCCAAATCTCAATACAGGGTGAGGTATTTATTGTTAAGTTGATTTATTGGGAATTAATAGAGGAATTGTTTATGCAACCGACAAGTAAGTTGAAGTAAAAATTTCAGATTGCTTTATTACAAATAACCTTATGTAATAATATAATGTTATTTGTAATAAAGCAATCTAAAATTATATCTTCAATTTACTTGTCGGTTTGGCAACCAAAATCACATATCAACTTTGCATATTACTGGAGTCTGTGTCAATGGATATAAGAAAGTATTTTACTGAGTATTAATTATTATTTGGAAACCAGTGTTATATCGTTGTATGATTGGGTGATTAGGATTACTGGTCCTAAGTCCTAAAGAGTATTTCAGTTATAGGATTACGTGACTACAGTGTTATCACTGTATCCGTAACACTGTAATCACGTAATTATTGCAGTTTAAGTGCATATAGCTAAATATTACTTTAGATTAGTCTAATTTTGTTGAGTTTCGAGTTTGGTCTCGTTTGGCAAATGTCAACCCGTTTACCTATAGTTTGTCTTTTATGCAATAGATGGCGCTATGGATTCTTGCATTAATTCGCTGTTCGCAAATATCTTGGAAATTATGATATATTACTGTTCTTGTACACTTATATGTACATTTTGATACATTTGATACATGTCCTCCAAGAATATTTGTGTCGGTAGCATGCTCAGCGTTCATCGCAACATTGCAAATGAAGACCAAGATCAATTCAAAGAATCTGTCCTGCAGAAGTTTTCCGAAAACAAACGTAAACTTAACATTACGTAATGTTTTATTGGCATATTTCATATTATGTACATACCTCACACATATATATTTATAAACAAAAAGATATGCGATAAGAAATATTTATTTACTTAAATTTTGGTATTTTTCCGACTCCTTGCCCCCCCCTGTAAAAACTTCTGGCTACGCCCTTGGCGCTGAATATGCAGCTATTTACTATTTCCACTATTTGCATGACTATTTACTATTACATATTACCTATTACATCTTATACTGTTTATACTAGTTGCTTTTGATTTTGCTCAAAAACAGTAGGTCCAAAAAGAATTTAACTATTTGTTTAAGTTTTATTAACATAATATATGGACAAAAATATATTTCTATACAAAAATAACTATCACATTTAAACCCGCATAACAGTCGTTCTTAATTACGCCTGCATTCAAGCTTTTGTCCAAATCTTAATAGAAGTAATACTAGGAACACGGTACAGAGTGTGGTTATCTAAGAGTATCGAGCACATAGTGAGTCAAAAGAAAAAAAAAAACGTTGAAACAAAACAGACGGCTGTGAGATAATGTCCCGCATTCTTAACGTTACTTCGTCAATAAATAAATTATCCTAACTTCATCATTAAGCGTTATGTATTAGTCGCGTTTTTGTGCATGCCCGAGTCGTCCAAATCCGGTCGCTCCGTCGTCTCTTCCGATTCCAATATTGGCGTCGAGGTTCTCGCCCTGGCGTCCGCCAATGCGCACGCCTCTTGCACGTGTCTGTTGAATACCTCTGGCCTGTCCGCGTAGATGTGATGTCCCGCTCCGCTAATAATCTTAGAGGAAAAATACTTTGCAATTGCAACGTCAGAATTCAATGATGATAATGGTGGTGAATAATTTATAATAAGAAGATAGCAGGGCGGAATATGAGGAGACCGCACTCCATAGGCAAAATCTCACCCAAATCACTACACAATAAGTCTCAAAAACGTCAAGTATGTAGACATGCGCAGTACGCACATACTGCTCTCATTCATATATTCCGCAACGAATCGGCCTGTCAAAATGTATGGTTGTGAGGTTATGGTGTTATGTCGTCTAGTGAATAGTGACGATTATTTGATTACATATTTACATTATGTGACTGTACTGACTGTGATACTGACAAACAAAATTTACTGGTTTTTACGATGAAGTGCTGTATGCCACGCTGTGAAACGTCCAACCAGCAAATAAAATCAAAATGCATTTCAAACCAATTTAACATTTATTTAAAATTAAAACTAATTGAATTAAAATAAATAGTAGATATTTTGTGCAGTTGTTGACTTTATCCTTATTTGTTTATAATTTTGTACTGGGGTGCAATAAATGTTATTACACAAAAACTACAAAAGTACTTATAAATACAACGTAAAGAAATAACGATCAGTTTACTATTTACAATAACCACCAAGATATTTACTATAAACTAAACAAACAACATTACGCAAACATAAAGCTTGTTTCGGGTCACAAATTAAAACAGGATGAATTGTATTTCCAGACACTGTCACTTTTCATACTATCTGCCACCCAAAAATTCATGGTGCATCAGCGATTTACTTTGTCCTCCGAATGTGGGTATGCAAAAATTAGTTTGCATTAGCAAGCGTGTACTGTAATGATACATTCTGAAGAACATTTTCGAAATAAATGTTTATCCAAAAATTCGGATAAACAGCCAAATTCCTAATTCTAGCAAAATCAAGTTTCTGTATACCATACTTGTTTCATTTCAATTCGTATAACCCCAATTCCTAGAAGGTCGACCTAATTTGTATCGTTTTTATTAGTAAATATGCGAAACAAAATTCTGCATAACTTCTTTCAATAATTTTAACATTCTGTTGATAATTTTTAATAACATAACCTCACCACACAATGACAATCGTAGCAACTGGCATACACTCTCATTCACATAGGTCAATTTATAAATGACGTAAAAGAGATAGCAATGTGTGCGCACTGTGTATGCCCACAAAGTTGTCATTTCGGCCGGTACTTATCATGCAGTCATTTGGGTCAGATTTCAAAGCATATCTACAGTATCTGCGAACTCCTCCCTTCCTACTCCGTGGATGATAGTATCGAAACACAAATTGTAGGGACCGCATGTAGATAGCAAAATAAGAAAAAAATGGAACTGGAAAAATGAGCATGTGTTAGTTACACAAACTGCCTTCTGAAAACATAGTCCAGTAATACACAGTGATCTAAAATGATTGAGGACAGGTTGAATTTCCCGCCAATCTTAACAATTGTAATGTTGGCAATGGTTGCAAATGACAGGTGTTGTTTTGGTCCAGTGGCGTAGGTGTTCCTTTTTGTAAAGGGATTTATTCTCCGATTATAATTAGGTTTATTAAATTGAAACTATTAATTGAATTAATTAATTATTATTTTATTTATAGAAAGACTCTTCAAGAACCCAATAACAAATTAATTGAGAAAAAAGATGAAATATCGTTGTAGAGGAACGTAACCCTTACTGACGAGTTCACTATGGTATCTGACAGTGATCATAACCTGTATCATGCACACATACCATCTTAGTAACACTAAAACTGTGGCGGGAAATTCAACCTGTCCACAATCATTTTAGATCACCCGTTGTTAGATCAAAATAGCATTTATTTCGGAATATTTTCCGAGTAAATAATTCTCTGCTTCTCTTCCTTATGAGTTTAACGTCAAAGTCTACCCAATGACAAGGTGTGTTTCTTACTCAACTTTGTAAAAACTAACTAGGTACCTACATTAGTCCAGTCATTACACTATACAGGTATTATGGTGCAAAAGTTTGCGGAGTTTTGAAATTTGGCACGAGTGTGTAGACTTGGGACATGACACCAAGTTGCGACCTCGGCGGACCGCCGCACACAGCCCCATTTTGAAAAAATGACTGCCAGAGCATAGCATGAATTTATACCATTCTTATAGGCTTTAGAAAAAAGTATTTTTTATTGAAGCTTTGAGAGAATAAAATTTGCTACAAAATTACTTATATACATTTTTTCTTGGCCAGACTCATACATTGCGAGTTACACCACCTACGAGTAAAGTTTTTTTATTGTTGTATCCTTGGTAGGCCTAGTCCACACAACTTTCTACTAAAACCCAAACTGTTTGAGTCTGACTAAAAAAAAATTATATTTTTATATTATATTATTGTATTTTCATATTTCAAAACTTCCCAACCTTTTGCACAAAAAAATAAAAAGTAAAAATATCATATTTGATAATGTGAAAATTTGCAGATATTAAGGGAAAAACATGTTGCACTGGAATATTGTCAGGTCGGTGATGACTGATTACTGACAATTTTGTTTTCAGAAGCCACATTTTAATGGGTGGGTCCAATATGGCTGAAAAAATGTAATGGAGAAACTCTACATAAGTACAAAAATGATGAGTATGGGAATTAATCATAATTTTTTGTTGTCACTAATAGTAACTTGACAAAACAATTGAATTGAAAAATGGCCCAAATATGTCCGATTAATTCCCGATTTCACCAACAAGAAATAAATAGTAATCGATAGGATACCCATACACGCAAATGAAGTCCATGCAGTCCATTAATTGTGATTCTATTGGCGCATAGAGGGGATGCTACGGATAGCTATTTATCCTATGTTGGCAATTGAGGCCAGGTAAATATAGCAATGTATATTATAAAAAAATATTATTTACTTTCACTGATTATGGATCCGTTATAAGAAATTGTAATATCATAAACATCATAACAGTATTTTTAACATATTTTGATGTAATAACGTAAATTTTTATGTTATTATGCGGCATTCGATGCGACCCCTATATTAAAAGGTAGTGGACGCTCATGGAAAAAATAAGTGACTTTTTCGTCCAACAGTATAAGATTCTATGGCCCTATTGCGGTACCTGAATACACTTTGCTATATGTACAAAAATTTAGAAATATGTAAGTATAGGAATATGCCCATGGTTTTAGAAATATAAAGCAAATTGAAACAATACAAAATTAAAAATATGTAGTCGCCAATGAAAGACAAATAATGAAATATGAGACAATAAATAAATTATTAATAAACATAAAATAACTTACATGTGCTTGAACAATGGAAGCACGTCTCTTCTCTTTGATTATATCGGCGGCAACATTATCAACCCAAGACTTTGACCCGTACATTAATGTAATAGGTACGTCGGTCCTTAAGTTCTCTATCCTGTTCACCATTGGATGTTTAGCCCAGCCAAACCCATACATCATGCTATGGAAGGCACTCTCTCCACTAACAAGAATGTAGTAAATTGGAATTAAAATTATGTATATAACTGATATGAAGTGTTGGGCTTACCTTGGCGTTTGTGAGTTACATTGATAAATGTACTGTGGTATGAGGCTGACATCGTGCACGTAAGTCTCATACTTTCTAGAGATATCCGGCCTAGCCTTGTTTATTAACCATTGTCCTAAAAATTATCAAATAAAAAATATCTACAAAAATTTTTTAATTTTTATATGTTCTATCTATGCAAACAAAAAAACCAAAACAAAATGCTACATACACAATAAGTCCCTAACAATTTTCACTTTCTTAGATCAGTTTTTATAATGCTAGCATGAAGGCATGGTAAAATTATTCCAGGAATAGTTTATCCGAATCGGAGTATAACATCTCGAGAATTTTATTCTAAGAATATTTGGTCCTTTGATGATTATTGAAAAGCCGCTTTGGTTTAAAGATACAGGGAAAGAAATCATTTTGACAAAACCAATTTTGACAATTAATTTTTTTAATTTTAATTTTTCGTAGCTGGAAGTAGTCATTTTCAACAGTTCTTGTAGACTAATCTGATCGATCGATTGATCATGATCGATCCGATCGATCTTGTGATGATAGATATATTTTTTATATTTTTTGATAGTATAAAGTTTAAGAATGTTGTTCTTAAAACCATTTACAAAAAATCATAATACTAAAGCAGCTACAATACTTTTTGTCAGGAGTTGTGCAGCCATTTGACATGCTATGGACTAGGTGTGGGCGATCTTGGAAATTTGTGATCGATCTGATCAATCGATCATGATTGATCAAATCAGTCTTTTGATGACTGATCAAATTAATCTTTTGTCGATCGATTAAATCGATCTATAGATGATCGATCTTTTGTTGATAGATCAGATCGATCTTTTAGTTCTTCCATATACGTACGATACGTGTCCGGCGACGTAGGTATCATCAAAAGATCGATCAAATCGATTGATCGCTTTTTGCCAAGTTCTGCCTGGAATAAATGATATAAGTAAGTTGAAAAATTTTAATTTTATAATTATAATACTGTAAACTTGTTTCAAAACTTTAAACCCTGTTTTCTCAAAACCATGTTTTTAAACTCAGTACAAATGATTCCTTCTAGAGTCTAGACAGATCAACCAACTTCCATTTTTTTTCTTTAGTTGAAAGCTTGTAAAATTCCCTAGTCCTTGTCGTATCTGATTTTTAAAATTTGCATTCAATATTTTTTTTTCTTGCGAAAACAAATGAATTTGTTGCAAAAAATGCGAATATAAAGTTTGCAAGTCCACTATTTTCTAAAAAAAAGAAAATTCTAAAATCGGATACGACAAGGACTAGATAATTTGACATATTTTAAAATAGTGTTGGTAGTTTTTGGTTTAGATGATCGAGATAGCAGAAATCATTGGAACCGCAAAACCATACTTCACCTGCAGGACCAATTTTAAAGGGGTGAGGGGGGTGAAAACAAATTCTCGATAATAAAAATGTTTTTCATTAGTACAAAGCGTTTTCATTATTGCACAAAAACCTCCACTTTTATAGTTTCTTTCCTTTTTTTGGAAAAAAATATCTTGAAAATAGACAATATTTAGTCGGGTGAAAGGTAAACCCCTTAAGAACCACGTTCTGGCTTGTGTCATTTTTTAGACACCTATGGTGTCCTGTCATAATATTTTTGTATTGTTATAAAGAATTCTGTTAAGAACGGTTAAGTAAATATTCTCTTACATGAGTAAACTTTTGGGCATATAACAATTAAAAATTGGAGGAACATGGATTTTGTGAATAAAAAATCAGTAGACCTTTTTGATGGTATATTTTGACCAAATTTGGTACCAGACAATTTGTTCGGTGAAGGGACCGTCTCCTTATTTAAAGCTGTCCGCAGTTACCACATATTTTTGACGTATCATTAAAAAAAAAGTAATAAAAAGTAAAAAAGTACAAAACTAACTTTTTTTGCTTGTTTAGCTTTTGAAACTGAGTGTAATTAAAAAATCATGCAGGTACTCACCAAAGGGCCCTGCAACACGCACAGCCCACAGGGGATTAAAAGGTTGCAACGTGTACGCGGCAACTTTCAACCACAAAGGAATTTGAGCCGCCTGATCTGGATTTCGCTCGGGAAACCCCCATGGATCGGCCAAAATTAAATGTTTAACCCTATGCGGATAAGACATAGCGTACGACGTAGCCAAGAAACCTCCCATACTGTGCCCCAAAAGCACAAATCCGTCCAACTTCATTTCTCTCCTCCACTCCTCTACAGCCCTAACCATTTGTTGTTCTGCTTCCAACGCATTGCCACTAAACTTCGGCCTCGAACTTCTTCCAAAACCCAACAAATCAATTGCGTAGACTGGCCTCTGCGAAGCTAAACCGTCTAGGTTGAGACACCATAGCGCTACACCAGCTCCAAACCCGTGTAGAAGAACTAAAGGCGTGTTTGGAGAGTCTATGTTTAGAGATATCGTCCATATTTTATCGCCTGGTCCGACAACAGGGCCTATATCCACAAACCAACCTCTGTAGGCGGTTTTGATTGCTGAAATTTGAGGTTATGTACCCAGGGTGAGAATGATGAAATATTAATGCTTACATTGCAAGATTTTTTTTTCAATGGCGCGCAGCATATTCTCAGAGTATTTGCTCCATGAGATCCATTCGGTAGTAAACCAGCTGTTGTCATGAACCATTAAGTAATTAATTACTAATCAAATAAGTTACGATTTATAGGTTAACTTGGGTTATGTTATGTAATAACAACACACGTCGCGACAGTAAACATGACACTTGAAATTTGTAATTTTTATAAATAGATAAATGTACTCCTACCGCTCTGTAATCACTGATATCTTCCTACATTATTTTAGATGTGATCGAACGGTATGATATGTGAATTCGTGTATGTTATTACATGATGTCAATAATTGATTTAAACAATAGAGATAATTCATTAGACAAATCATTACTTACCGCTTTTGCCTGACATCAACGATTTCCATGTGTTTTGTAGAAACATCGACTTCGCTCATTATGATAATTTCTTGTACTGCGTTGTAAAAGTAAAAATTTGGGATGATATACAACCGACCTTGATGTTAACACTCTAACTTTTAGCAAGGAACTGTTGCTTTGCTTTGCCTTGCGTGCTTTGCCATTATACACAAGAGGAATGACTCAACACAAAACAATTTCCATTATAATTTGTACTTGACTTCACTCCCGTAATTTTAGGGAAAACTCCCTAATGCGAGGGTTGTGTCTTGTAGCGTACAGCCTATCGCCTAGGAAGAGGTACGGAACACAAAAATAAAATGGTTTGGGTCTAAAATCAATACTTCTAGGTATCATACCGAGCACACTTTGATACATTATTAATTGTACGTTTTCGAGAAAAACTCGGTTGAAGTTGGTAAACATCTGCGCACTGGCTTTTTCTACAAAACTTTACAAATAACTCGCAAATAACTCAGCCGCTAAGATAGCTACTCGCTAGCACAATGCTCTTACCAACAGAGCTATTGGGGTCTACACAAAGGTCCCTGGTTCAAATCCAGGTTGTGGCTGTAATTTTTAATTTATTTAAAATTTACATCGCGCCTGTATATCACCATTTACTATACATTGATTATTTTATCATAACGGTAACTTCGTATGATACGGTATATCCGTATATGCATATCTAATTAGTATTTTGTACCCGTTTTTTCAAAATCATTAAAATTATCTCTAATTCCCTTGTTCATAAAGCATAGTCGCAGGTATAGCCAACGGATACACGCCGGGATGTAAATTACGGTGATTAATTTTTTTCGTAAATTACCCTTGAAATTAAAGTTATTAATTTCAAATATTAAATTACAACGTAAATAAAAATTAAAATGGTAAATTACGTTGGCTTAAATTACCCAGTAAATAAAAATTCAAAATGGTAAATTACGCTGGTTTAAATTACCGGGTAATTAAAAATTCCAAATGTTAAATTAAACCGGCGTTAATACCCATCACTGTAGGTTGTGAATGCTACTTATGTTAACAAAAATGCTTGGTAAATAAAAGTCATTATTTTGTAGATAACTAGCAATCTGTCTAAAAATGGGAATACCCAATTGTTTTTTCAAATTATGATTTTGCGCTAAATAAGAAGAATCTTTTGTCTGAAACTTTTTTTCGTACGATGCATTTTTTTCGTGCGTAAACATGCGCATAGGCGCATGACGGCGCAACGCGCGAGATACCAAAACGTGTCCCTGTTACGCACATACCTTCCTACGTTGTACCATGAGTGGAACGTAGAGAAGCAATTCTAGTGGCACAACAGGAGGCAGCAGGATGGTTTTTGGAAAATCAACTTGTCCTGAACATGTCAAAAACAAAGATACTTCCCATGACAAGCAGTAGAAGAGGTCATATTGAGACAAGCACAGCAAGTTTTCTGGGAGTGACCCTGGACTCCCGACTCACCTGGCTGCCACATGTTGCGGAGCTAAACCGGAAGCTGGCCACGGCTGTATACGCCATAAGAAGGGTTGCTCGGGCCATCGGTACTGAAGCGGCAGTTCAAACTTACCACGCACTCTTCTATTCCCGGATGAGTTATGGCTTAATCGTATGGGGCTGCTCAGCACATACGAGCAAGGTTCTAATAATGCAGAAAAAAGCTGTAAGAGCTATAAGTGGTATGAACAATACATCCTCCTGCAGACCACTTTTTCGCCAGTGGAATATTCATACAGTCTACGGCCAATACGTGCTGTACCATCTTATGCACGTATATGACCAGCTACCTTCTATGCGACGTAGAGACGACATACATCAGCACTACACACGCCATGGAAGTGATATCCATGTTCCGTATAGACGTCTACACTCCACATCTTCTGCAACAATAGGAATCAGACTATTTAATGAGATACCGGATGAATGGAAGTCTCTACCAAGAAGGCAGTTTCTGAAAACAGTGAAGATTCATATAAGGCTCACAACGCCATATTCAGTAGAGGAATTTATCTCATCCCTTAGAGTGGCGGCCGATGTACTGTGATATGTTTTTTATATGTTCACACTTTGCACATCTACGCTTTACATTGTTATCATTAATGCTAAATTTTGATTATTTTCTATGAGTGTGTGTTATATATATTTATCAGTGTTATAATTGTGTTTATAGAGAAAATTCTTTTTATTTTGACATATTGCTGATGGCATGAAATAAAGATTTGATTTGATTTGATTTGATATATATATATATTCTACGTACACCAGAGAACCTGTTGCCAGCATATTTGACGTACCTAGCCCAATAATCAAGTATAAGAAAATTACCATGGTGCCGGGATTGACACACACTCTTAAGCATGTATTGACGCGCTCACTACCCGAAAATATAAAGATCGCTCAGCATTATCCCAATAAGGTTGGAAGGTTTTTTTCTCGTATTAAGGACCAAGATCCGGTGTGGTACAAATCAAACGTGATTTATGAGATTTGTTGTCGGGATTGTGAAGGGAAATATGTGGGCATTACTAAAAATTGGCTAAAAGTCAGAGTTAGCTTACATAAGAGTGATTGTCGAACAGGTAAAACTAGATGTGCCCTAGCTTCACACAGTCTTAATAAGGATCACTCGTTTGACTTTGAGAACATAAAAATTTTGGACACTGAGACTCATTATAATAACCGTTTATTCCTTGAGATGTACCACATAAATTCAACAGAGAACTGTATAAATTTTAAAACTGACCTGGAGGGATTGAGTAACATATATTCTTACTTAATGAGTTTGGATTTTGTGAATGGTAATAGTACTGATGATACTGGAAGTGATTTGGTTTTCTGAGGTTCCCAGTTGGATGGTGGCTCACTCAGCGCATGGTTGACATTGAGTTTGAAAAGTTTCCGTCGTGTTCAGCATGCCGCACACTTGATACGACGTAACCTCTCAATGTCCGCAACGGTGGTTTTGTTCTGTTCGGTTTTTAAAGTGTGTGGTTTGTTGTTTTAAAATGTAATGTACAATTCCATCCAGATGAATGCAAAGATGCCTCTGATGCCAGTCTACCAAATTTACATAATTGTAAGTGTATGTTTATATTTAAGACCACTTTTTTTCTGTTTTTCATGGCAAATTGTTGTTAATTCGGGACTGTGTATTTTATAGATTGCTTGAAGAAGAATCAAATACGATTCGAAATATAGCAAAGATTGAAAGTAAGTTGTAGTGGAGTTTTATTGGATCGACACCCGACTAAAGTTTATTAATATTATTATCTTCGATCGACGATTTTTGAACAAATTTTACATTGTGAAGCATGGGTTTTTATCAAGAAATATCACGAGTCTACGGAATCGACGTCATGAAGCTAATGAAGAGCATATCAAACAATAACATCAGACTGGCAAAGATGAGAAATCGACTGACATTCCTGATAAAGTGCAGAAAAGCAGGAGTCACACCTAGACACGTTCAGGATGGTTCAAAGAGGGCTGTGGCATTGTTGGACACGACAAATAACCATTTGATGCGTAAGATAAAAAGTTTTTCATCCAGACTTGAGGCATCAACCATAAACCTTGAGATTCAGATCACCATAAGTAATATTCAAAAAATTAGTAAAGATCAATCAAATTTAGAAATTAAAATCGGTGGTGTCATTCCTTTTCATATTTCGACTAGCTTCAACGATAATTTAAAACTGAGTTACAAAAAGTGTTTCAATAGAGTAAAAGCAACTAACATAAAGAAATTCAAAAACTTAATAAATTCTAGGGTAGTGGAGTGTGTTAATTTATGTAACAACAATGATCGCTGGGTAAAAAACTTGTCTTCTGCCTCCATACCTGTGGATATTTTAAATTTTCTCTCATTGGGTCCTTCATTTTGTTTACCCACTAATAAATACAACATGAATTTAAGAAGGTTACTGATGGAGGTTGAAAATGTTATCACCGATTGTGGGGAGGATAGCAGGGACATTTTGAGGGCGAAAATAACTAATGGTATAACTAATTTTTTGTTGGGAAGCGGGAGGGGGACTTGGTTGGAGAATCATCTAATTGATTTAAGCAAAAAAACATCACGTTACATAAGTAATCATCCTGAAATTGTGGTAACGAAGGCAGATAAGGGCTCTGTCACTGTCATCATGGACAGAGAACCTTACATACAAAAGGCCCTTGAAATGCTCAGTGATAAGAACATCTATACTCCGATTCATGATATTCCTCTACAAAGAATTCAAAAGAACCAACACGAATTATTGAAAACTTTAATGAACAACAAATACATCACAAAGTCAGATTTTGAGCAAATTAATATTAATAATTCTGTACTTTGCAAAGCATATTTTTTACCGAAAATTCACAAACTTGATACTCCCTTGAGGCCCATAATTTCAGCAAATGGGTCAACCACTTACAAATTGTCTAAGTTTATTTCAAACATTCTCACGGTCTCCTTAGGAAGTGTAACTGAATATAATATCAAGGATAGTTTTCATTTTGTAGATAAAATAAGGGAGGCAATTATTCCTGAAAGTTTTAGGCTGATTTCGTTGGATGTTGTCAACCTGTTTACGAATATATCTGCTGAACTGGTTTACACAGTTATAGAAGAGAAGTGGGAGTTAATTGAGCCTAATTGTGGATTAACTTTGGAAGCTTTTTTAAATGTTTTAAAGTTCATTTTTTCAAACACGGTGTTCTCGTTTCAGGATCGCGTTTTTGTACAGAAATTTGGTACACCTATGGGTTCTCCAATCAGTCCCATTCTGGCAACCATTGTTATGGATTACGTGTTGGACCAAATCACCGCTTCCTTAAGGTTTCAGTTGCCTTTTATCTATAAGTTTGTGGACGATATAGTCACTTGTGTTCCACAGGGGGAGGTAGAATACATTTTGGCTACTTTTAATAGCTTTAATCCATACATAAAATTTACTGTGGAAGTTGAGGAAAATAATTGCTTACCTTTTTTGGACTGTGAAATTGTTAGAGGGTGTCATGGAGGTGTTAAAGTTAATTGGTATAACAAGCCTACGTATTCGGGTCGTTATATAAGCTTTTATAGTGGTCATACTTTTGATCACAAAGTCAATACAGTGTACGCAATGAAGAACAGAATCTTAAAGATTTGTGATAGCACGTTTCAAAAAGCAGCACTTAATAAACTTAAGGGAATTTTTTTGAGTAATGGTTTCCCCAATAAGTTGCTAAATAAGATTCTGTTTTCTACGTACACCAGAGAACCTGTTGCCAGCATATTTGACGTACCTAGCCCAATAATCAAGTATAAGAAAATTACCATGGTGCCGGGATTGACACACACTCTTAAGCATGTATTGACGCGCTCACTACCCGAAAATATAAAGATCGCTCAGCATTATCCCAATAAGGTTGGAAGGTTTTTTTCTCGTATTAAGGACCAAGATCCGGTGTGGTACAAATCAAACGTGATTTATGAGATTTGTTGTCGGGATTGTGAAGGGAAATATCATATCATATGTCAATTTGTTATGGAGATGAAAATTGGGAAAAAAGCCAACCTTATAAATTGAATAAATATAATATATATATATATATATATATATATATATTGTATAAATTGTCATCAAGAATACATCGGACAGACTTCTCAACAACTCAAGATACGTATTACACAACACAAAAGCGATTCAAGATTGAAGCCTGAAGCTTGTGCATTGGCTTCACATGTTAACCGTCTTGGACATAATATGGACTATCAAAATTTGGTTGTGTTGGACAGTGATGTTAACTTTTTTCGAAGGAGTTTTCTCGAAATGTTTCATATTAATGATTGTGTTTCGCCAATGAATTCTAAAACTGACATCAAAAATTTAAGTTCCATTTATACATACTTACTAAATTACAAAAACATTCATCCCACCCAGTTAAACCAACTTTGAAAATTTTAGATGTTCTTGTTCCTTTCAAATTGTTACACTTCATGTCATTTATATTAGTTTTTAGGTTAGATTTCTGATGTTTTCATATATAAAATCAGGTTGGCTTTGTCCCAATTTTCATCTCCATAACAAATTTGTTTGACAAGAGTTTTTTCAATGTTTCATAATGTTATATAGTTTATAGTGATATTTCCGGTTTGTATTGTATTTCGTTTTTATATTGTTAATGTTTTAACATTATTAATCTTTTAGAGCTCTGATGAAGGATAAAAATTTGTCTGAAATATTAGCAAAGAAAAAATAAATAAAATATACTTCAGACTGTTTACCCATTAATCTTTTACAATATATATATATATATATATATATATATATATATATATATATATATATATATATATATACTTCTACTTTCGAAATCCGTCAAGAAAATTAAAATCGGACCACCTCCGACGCATCCAGGCTTGCCGAAAGATATTGCATAAAAAAATTCCAATCGCAATTGTGCAAAAACTAATCATCGGACAACGCCTGGGTTGTGCACACTCAAAGTACCCATCAACCGATACTTTGTCGCGAAAAGCCTGCGGTACTACTTTGAAAATGGCGTGCATAGTTATGAATTTTTGAAGAAACGCAGATTTTTCCGATTTCTCCGAATTTCCTCCGTTAATTTTAATGGGATCGAGATAGGGTTTATTTTTTTCGTCTTTTCATTCTCTACAGTTCGTCTGTTGAAAGCATCAAGATTGCTCCATCGGCATCGGTTCGGCTTTTACAAGCGAAAAACGAAAAAAAAAGCACTATTTTTTTAGGTTTTTTGTTTATAACAAATTAAGTAATGATAATTGCGACTCGAAAACACATCACAATACATCTACGGACTGTTCCACGTGACCTGGGACCGTCGGCTTGTTGATACTATTTTTGTCACAAAAAAATCTTTATTGCCTGGTCTAGTTCTATATGATTCACCAGTAACCAATAATTTAAGTTTGACAAGTCGCCATTTCCTATGTACTACTATTTTTGTTTGTTTCTGGTACATCAAGTAATAACTATTTGTGTATATAATATAACGGCATTCAATTTTTTTTTATTTTAGGTCACCTTGAGTTACCGCGAAGGAATTAGCCATAAAAGGTATCCACAACTTTTTTATCGAATTTTTTATGAAACAAACGATAGAGCTGTTCAAGTACTATACACCATAGTTTTTAACCAATAATGTATCAAACGGTTTTGTCTAAAATTCGATTTACTTAAGAGACAGTTATCAAGTATGATCACCGGACGCCCGCATAAACAATTGCAAATTACTCCATCCACCGACGTCACAGAAAACGACGTCGGCAAATTCGCAAAGCACATAAAATTATGCATTCGACGTCGGTGTTAACAAGACATTACCCTTACGACAACCTACCCTAATGCGTCTATAAAATGAGAAATTGGTGCGCAATTCCGTCAATTGACAAGTGTTGACAAGTGTTTATAACTTCTACAAATATTGTTGCATAACTTATTTTCATAAGGCAAATTGTAGGTAATTAGAAGTGCTAGCCACCCTCAAACGCTCGGAGTTTTGCACCATTGCTAACAACCCCTCAATGCCACATAGAAATGTTGGTTAGTTTTGTAAATATTGTTGCATAAGTTTGATAAATTTTCGGTTCATAACTATGGCGTACACTACTTGAACAGCTCTATCGTTTGGAATATGTTTAATTAAAAATTCTATAAAAAAAGTTATTAATATATCTTATGGCTAACTTTTCCGTGGTCTTTGATTGGAGAAATCATGTCAACCAGACACCGCGAATCTCCGTGCAGTGTTAAGGACCAACTATAGTGGCGTGACCGCACCGTAAATAACGTAGAAAAAAGATCAATGTACATAATTTCCACTCCGCGATTATAGTGACGCTCCGTAAACCGTAAAGTTCGATCTCGACCGCAACGAATTTCATCTCCTGCGTATTATGTCTTACACGTTTTCCGGCGTACGCGCACGTATGGCGCCATCTGTACGTGTACCGGCGAGTGAATAGCAGTTTCCAGTAGGTTGTAGGTTAACTGGTAGCATTTCGATATTAACACAGAACGAGAACGACTTCAGAACGAATTGTTGCTGTAACAAGCCCTGCGTCCATAATTTATTATATCTACCACGATCTACCACTGATTAATACAATCAACAATAACACTGACATGTGAGGTTATGTGCCGTTGTGTATGTACTTCTTCGCTAGATGGCGCTCAATTTGTTGAGATCATTGCGGCACTTTAAAATCTTTAAATACTAATTTCGTCGTCCGGAACGGCATGCGGCACGGCACGTTACGGTTTTCGTTTTTGTGGCACTATAGGTACTTGGTTCCGTATGATCGAGAAGGGGTTTGCGGGCGTAGCTTTTCTTAAAAATTATTAGTTTAGATCAATAAATTGGTAGTAGATATACTAAATTTGAAATTAATTGATTCATAGTGTCGTGAATAAAAATGTCCAAAGAACGGCTGTATTCGTTCAATTCCCCGTTGCTCTCTGAGTGATGCTCAGGATAACGCGCGGGTTAACGTCGCCGGATGTTACTTGCATATGAGACAGAAACCAGGAAATTACTCTTCCCGTATCCTACCAGACTTACCATAGACTTACCGAACAAAGCCCTAAATGTGTGTTCTAGTTTGATCAGATTTCGGATGTTTAGCATGAAACTGTCAATTTTATTTTAAAAATGTCAACTTAAAATCAAACGCGTCAGGGCAACAGCGTCAAACAAAGTCACCTCAAAGTCAGATCTTCATTAATTTCTTTGCATCAAAATTCTTCGATGGTCTGTTTTTGTTTTTGTTGAGTTCATGGGTAAAGAATTCGGGGAAAATGTATTCTCCAAGCGATGACAATGTGATGACCGACACGGATAACGGCTTGCGCTCAATGAACCATCTAGAAGAAGTGGAGACATACATTGCTGAAGACGTGGAGCAAGAGGAAAGGGAATTGGAATGTGAAACAATTAACAACAATCTCATGGAGGAGGAGGAAGAAGTGAAAGATGAGAATATATTAAAATTACCTATGGACTTACCCTTGGACGAGCTCTCCATAGGTTTCGACCATGTTAGTGATAATGTGACGTTAGAACAACAGTGTAAGTTGATTAATCTCTGTGAATAGGAGAGATATTTGGATATTACAAATTAAAAAGAATCAAACATTCGTGGCCGTTAAATGTAGTGTCCACACTAGTCGTGTGGCGGTCACGGTCAAGACTCGGCAAGTCAATGACTGATCAATTGCACCATGGTATTTCGGGCGGTGGTTGGTCTATTCATAATTAGCAGTGGCGTGACCAGCAGGTCTGATCTGAATACGGTTGAGTGGTAGGTCTTTCTTGATATTTGCCAAACAAAGGAGAACAAAGTCTTCAAATCTCTTAGTTCTATCCGAAGGTAATAGTTTTCTTAGAAGTACTCATCATAATTTTAACTACCAATTATTTAAGATAAATGAAACAAACGCAATATAATATGGAGAAGTTTCTTTATTCAGAAACAATTCGTGTGACATTCCTGTCACACGAATTGTTTCTGAATCAAGAAACTTCTCCATATTATATTGCGTTTGTTTCATTTATCTCATATTGAAATATGGAAAGGGTGGAAGACTTCGTGAATACTACCAATTATTTAGGTACTAAATGTCAGATAAATTGAAATCTCCTCCGCTATATTGGATCCGCCATTTTGCTTTTAACTTTAAATTATAAATCAGCGACTTCAAAAATCTCAGGGTTATGAGTTGAAATGGAAGTGGTCTCGACTTTTGTTCACCTGTTTCGGATTTTTATACTGTGCGCAACGCCGAGAGTGGTAAAAATTAACTAAATTAAAAATTGTATTCAAGTAAAAGATTATTATGATGCGCGAGTGGTACAGCTTCTTTTAAAAGTTCGGCATAATTTTTTTCACCGGTGACACTCTATTTTTCGAAAAAATAAATCGTTAAGTTCTGAGGCTTTTTCTCAGCAATTAGTTCACATAATCGTAAAAGAAATACACCAAATTAAAGATAAAAGATATATAATTTTGCATCTAGTGGTAGATTTTTGATAGTTCTGTTCGTTTTTGACAAATCTATTTCTGAATATCACATAAAATTGGCTGATTTTGCAACTTTTTTACGAAGAACTCAGGTTAAAATTGAAAAGAGTACCAATAGGTCTAAGTTACACCTTCCTCTATAAGTGTACAACATTTCACGTAAAAATATCAATATCTTACATGTTTTTTTCACTCAAAACTTTACTTCTTCAAGTACATGAATAAGTTATATTTTATCACGTAGCGTGGATATACCAACAACAAGTAATACATATACATTACCACAGCAAGTAATACACCTTTATCCATAATTTGATGTATAACATGAGAGAATTGATACAACATTAAGCTGACTATGGATGCTTATTTTATAGGACGTACCAGCAGTAGTGATTCCTCTTAAATTATAGTTGTAACACAAAACGCTATTTCAAGCTATCAAATACACACATACGAAATTATTTAAGTAGTTATTACCATACAACGTTTTTTATTCAAATCTCCACATTGGAATTGCAAAACATTCTTTAGAAAAATTGTCACACTCAAAGGCTGATTTTATGTTATCAGTGTTATCACCATTACATGTTTAATTTTTTTAACTGAGTTCAGTTCAATGCACTATTTTAGAAATATAAGTTTGTTCGAGCAGCACCAAAGCATAAAGCACTTTACATTCTCTTTCACATGCGCAACGGAGGTTTTCCCCTACCAAAACCTCCATTGCGCATGCGTAGAAAAATACCCTATTGTTTTTACTGCTGCTCGAACAAACCTAATGTTATTTCTTTTTCAATCACAATAATTGCAAACGTACTAATGCGTTAGCATATTCTAACTATTCTAAACATTTTTTAGGTAGCATATACTTTTAGATTTATATATCACATTTTTATTTCATTAGTCATCAAAAGTTATAGCAATTCGTTTATACCTGTCACGCTCACCATTGAAAAAAGGGAGTTGATTTGTCACAAAGCGATCAAAAGAGACAAAAATACTTTTAAATTTAACTTATTTGTTAAATAATAATGTAGTATAGTAAAGTAAAACACCTCTTCTTTTGCAACTTATATAATTATATGATTAGGCACTTTTCGATTCTCTCCAAAAAGAAAAATGTCCCGTTAGTTCAAATAAAAGCTTGTACGTTAGATATTAAAACCTGTGCTGTACAATTTCATACTTTGTTCAAGGTGCGCGCTAAAAGCCTACATACAGAATGCTGTCACGATGCATTTAAAAAAAGAAAATATGAAAATATCCGGCATTATTTGATTAAGGCCCCCGTCTCAATTTAAATAGCTAACTGTAGCAAACTTTTTCCAAAGCATCGAAATAAAAAAGTCACCAGATGTAGATGGCGCTACTATAAACATGTCTGTTTTATTTCGTATTTATTACATTTGACGTATGGTATAATTATAGGTTAACCTAAAGAAATGTATTGCTTTCTATTTGTGCAAATATTCAAACTGGACTGTGTTTGAGTTTTCTATTTGATGATATAGTATGATGATATAGTACTTTCACAATCGTCGGTATTGTAAACATGTTTGCCAATTTATTACAAACACGGACTACAATACTCCGGAGTGCAAGTCTAGACAAGTTCAGAAGAAAACAACTTGTGCTCTTATAGTTAGCTTATATAATCAGACGCAACTATATTTGTAGTCCACCATAAATAATTTCCATTCCTTTCCGACGGCAGTTGCATCATGGCGCAATAATTACGATGTGGAAAGTTTGGGGGTCGGAGACGACACCGAGAGAGAGACACACACACACACACACACACACACACACACACACACACACACACACACACACACACACACACACACACACACACACACACACACACACACACACACACACACACACACACACACACACACACACACACACACACACACACACACACACACACACACACACACACACACACACACGCACACACGCACGCACGCACGCACGCACACACACACCCCCGCACGCACGCACACACACACCCCCGCACGCACACACACACCCCCGCACGCACGCACGCGCGCACACACACCCACCCCCACACACACCCCCGCACGCACACACACGCACACCCCCGCGCGCGCACACACACACACACACCCGTTCTACTGGTCGTAACGGCCCTCCGATTTTCCTTGGCGGAATGAACAGGAGACACCAGTGCGCAATTGATTACTGTACAAAATGACAATTGCGAATTCCAACAACGACAAACGTATCCGTTTGTCAACGATAGAACTGAACCTATCATTAAACAACACTCTTTTCAGGTTGAGTATTTATACTAAAAGGTGATGTGAATTGGGATTGGCACTTACCAGCGCCATCTACCAGTCGCTAGGCGTACTACCTAACTGATGCACATTTTATGTTCTCAATGAAATTATTGATGTTGTAAAAGTATGTTGTATTAATGTATATGTTACGGTTAAAGTGATAAATGTGGTTTGTATTAATAATTACCGGCTATTATTAATAATAACCGCATCATTTGGTCAATGTGATTAGAAACACTTAATTAATCACATGGACCGGCTATTATTAATAATTTCCTAACGGGCACGGTAAAAGAGATAAAAACGTTACTTTTTACTAAAGATCTTTTGTATACAGTCTTCAAAGAAGTTAGCTAAGTTATTTTGATTACTATGTAAGCTATTATATTTATTTACTCGACGCAAATCATCAGTACGGCTAGTCCAATGACCAAAATTACGAATAATACAAAACATTGATAATTGATAATACAGAATGTTTTCTTTTGTATCCCTTGTACTTTAGAAACTACGGGATATAATTGGTAATGATATTTGGTATACACCCAAGGACGGCTCAATGACGAAAACATAAAAAGAACATTTTATACAGAGTGGTCAAAAAAGTTAACCATTTTATTATCGATAGCACCCATTTTTAATGCATGTGGGTAGTTTTATGTAAATGTACAATTACAATTTATTAAGTAAATTCTCAAATCCCAATTATCTTTAAATTTTGCGCATTTAATAATATTTTTCTCAATATTGTATTTTCATGCAAATACATGCAAGAATAGGCGAGACTAGTTTACATAGATGTTTTTACATAAATTGCACCGTACAAATGATGCAAAAATTTTTGTATGGTTCTGTTCCTAACACGGTATTTTTACTTTTGGTGTTTGACAATAAAGTACTATTTTATAAATAAATGATTAACAACTTGCCCCAATCTTCCCTACATTAGGTTGTCCATTACCTATGCCTACCGTAAGCATATCTAATATATCACGGATATAATCTCTTTTATAAGGCGGTTATTATAAAAGTGTTTATCACCAAAAAAAAAGACTTTTAAATACATTTTTTTATTTAGATACATGAAAAAATATAACAATAACAAAAACACAAAATAATTCTCAAGTCCAGGAATCAGTTTAAAAATAAAATATATTCTTAATAAATAAATTTAACAGTAGGTAACTCAAATAAAATCTGCATTTCAAACCTTGAACTCAAAGCCAGAAGATAATAAAATCGAGTTAAAACACCCGGTAAAAAGTCTGTTCCATGCCATTCGTAGACAAATTCACTGAGATCACATAATTTTTCGATTCATAGCTATTCAAGTTCTAGTTCAAGTTTTAACCAATTTATATCAATCAACTTAGGAAATGCTGTAAATTGTCTTTTGGTATGTATCCAAATATATTGTTGATCCTATTTTTTTAAATGTTGTTTGATAGAAATAAGATTAAATTTAACCACGGAAGAACAGATTGGGTTGATCTGTTCCAAAACTGTTTTTCAACGAGTGTAAAGGCGCTGCCACACTATGTGGCGAACACCCTCCAGCGTCGAACGTTTGTTAGTATGTCGCACTGTGTCTAGCTCAAAGGCCTAAATAGGTGCAACACGATGCGACATACTACCAAAAGTTCGACGCTGGAGGGTGTTCGTAGCATCGTGTGGCAGCGCCTTGACAAATATCAACTTAGCGCGATTTTTGCAAAAGTTTTTTGAGTTATGTATATCTACGTTTAGAGAAAATGTTCGTCAAGTGATTGACCCTTGTCTGGACCGATTTTGTAGAAAATTTTCTCTAGAAAAGATTCTGTTTGATAAAAATTAAATTGATAAAGGAAAAGAGTTAATTAAGAACCTCTTAATTTTGCACGAATAACCTAATTTACTTTGATACTACATAGTTTCGATCTCTAGATCATCATCAGCTAAAAGCTAGAAAAACCCAAAATAATGATGGTAAATTTTATAAAATCGGCTTTTACATATCGCCGATTTGTTCCACGGCCATATTGAGAACGAATTCATCATCCACCCCGTGAACCCCTTTTAACGTTTTTAGAAAGCCTACTTCAATTCCCACGATCATACCATTATGACACTGCCCTCCCTCTATCTCACCGCTTGGCTTCCCTCCGTTACTTTTTCCGTAGAGCCCTGACTTACCCACTTAGCCACGAACAGAACTAAAAAATGGTTTTCCTATGGTTCTCGTTAACAAACTTCTGCACAATACTTACATTTCCCTTGACCTCCTATATACCATCGCGTTCATGGATAACCCCCCTCCCTTATAGAGACGTTTTACTTTCAATACCATTACATCCAAACTACATAAAATTCTGAAACCTTATCTTATAATGTAGTCCCTGATTTTAAACCTTCTACTAAGGTCATCAACATTCTGTCAAGACAGCGTCAA
This sequence comes from Aphodius sticticus, assembly GCA_963966075.1. Classification (NCBI taxonomy): domain Eukaryota; kingdom Metazoa; phylum Arthropoda; class Insecta; order Coleoptera; family Scarabaeidae; genus Aphodius; species Aphodius sticticus. The sequence continues at coordinate 51,187,885 of OZ014507.1, read as the reverse complement.
GTTACTGACTCAATACTTCAAAGTAGTGGTGTTTACCTCCTAGGCACCTAGGCTGTAGTAATTCTGACAGCTATTACGTGGGACAGACGGGCAGAAAACTATCCATTCGACTTAACGAACATAACAACACGTCTACTTCTAAACATTTATAAACAGAGAATTGCTACCGGGCATAAAATTAATTTTGACAACGTTAAATTACTCAAGAAATGTGATAAGGGTTACAAACTTAATTTGTTTGAACAATACCATTTTGAATATCTTAAAAACAAAAATTACAACCTTTTAAAAGATCAAGTGGAATTTTTTTACAAGCCACTTTTCTCTTACCTTTAAATTAAATTTTCTCAGTAGTTTTGTGCCCACGTGTCCCACATATTTTCATTTTGTTTTGGTTTTGCTTTTTCATTTTAGTCTAATTGACTGTTTTTTGGTTATCTTTTCATTTTCATATTTTGTATTTTATTCAAACTTTTATCGCCACCTTTAAATTTTGATTTTGTTATTTGGTGGTTGGTACTGGTTCTGTTAGTATCAGGTTTCGTACTAGCTTCCCTCGTTCTCAGTGCTGTCCTTGTCTCCGCTGCAGTGTGTACTGTTTGACATGTTTATTGTAGTGTATTTAGTTTTACTTGTTAATTTATTCTGATGTCTTGCACCTCTATAATTGATTTTTGACTGTGAGTATTGTTACTTTACCACTTAACATTCTACTTCTTAAATCATATTTGTTCGTTTTTTGTGTTGCATTTGTTGCGTGATTTCCTTTGATTATTTTGTGTTTTTCTAGCTTTTGGCTGATGATGATCTAGAGATCGAAACTAGTACCAAACTAAATTAGGTTATTCGTGCAAAATTAAGAGGTTTTTAAGTAAGTCCTTTCCTTTATCAATATTTGTTTACATTATGGACCTTTACCGAAAATTTAATTTGTTTTTGAAAGAGTTTAATAATTATTTTGTGTTTGTATTTACAGTTTTTATTTATTTAAGGTATACACATTCTGTTTTAAGATACATAGACTCGTGTGTGGTTACGTATGTGTTGTTCCGCACCCCGAATATTTATATAAACCCAATAAAACCTAAAAACATGAAGACCGTTTGTGAGATATAAGGTAAGATAAGGTAAGGTAAGGTAAGATAAGGTAACATTTTTATGACATATCGACCTTATGTTTTACGTCACCTCCCAAATTGGGAACAGCGCAATACAACAACACAACAATTACACACCATGTTTCAAACCCAATTATCCAACCGTAAAAAAAATCAAATAATTTCCTTTTTCGTTTTAAATAAGCTACCGTTTAATATATGTATTTTATTATGGAAATTTGGTAAGCTTTCCTTCAATCTTAATTTTAAGATTTTTTGAAGGTATCATTTTTTATAAAATGCTTATTTTTGAGTTATAAGCAATTAAATATGTAAATAATATAAATAAATAATCATAAAAACAAACAAAATTTCAAAAGATTTTTAGGGTTTTTTTGGGCTCTCTTTTAAATATATTTTCAATATACAGGATATTCATTTTATTATGAAAATTTGAAAGCTTTTTTTTGTATATTTCCTGCATTTTTAAAATTTTGTAGTTCTAAAGCCGCGGTTCCACGGATCGTGGTTCGTCGTTCGGTCGTTCGGACGTTTGAACTTTCGTTTAAAAATTTTTTTGAAATTGCTTACTGATAAATTTAAAGAAGATCTATTAATTTTTAGAGAATCTGTCGTCGTTCATCCCGTCACATGTACATTTGTACAGCCCAATAAATCCTCCGAAAGTTGTATATAATTTCCATGTTTTGTCTTCATTTTAAAGTAGGTACCAATATTATTATCAAGAATATTCATTTTCAACCTTCCTGGTATTCACCTAGTGCTTACCTATCTGTGCAAGACGCTAAATTATTCTTTGTAATATAGTCTTTATTTTCAGATAAGCAGGTACCAACTGAAGACTTATACGAACGAATTGCCGATGAAGGGGATTGTGTTCAGTACAGCGGGGTGGTAGCTGTTGCTGAACACTGCATAGAGACTGTTTTCACCAAGATTGCAGAGTCCAGCTGTACCTCCAGACCCTCTTCCACTTCCATTCCTTCTTCTTCTTCTCCTTCTTCTTCTAAATCCCTGGTTGACGACAGTGCACTGACATTTCCGGATAACGAGACCAAGTTCACTGACTGGCCTTGCATCAAGGAGTTCACTGACCAACTGGGAATAGAGAGGATCAAATTGTACTGCAGCACATGGTTTTATGAGGAGGACTGGTTGTACACCGTAAATTTCGTTCATGCTCAAAGCGATATCTGCAGTGATTACTACATATATGAGGTACCTATGCTTATAACCACAAAGAAAAACATCTTTACAGTCTATTCGGGTGATTCTGCTGATGAGGGGCATTCTTGGTGCTAACTTAGAAAATCGACAAAACAGGTTCGTACATGTTTTGAAGAAGAACATTGTTACTACAAGTCTTATGTTTTACCAACTAGATTTATTAAATATTTCTCAAAGTCAGGATAAAGGTAAAACTTCTCTTCATACATTTATTAGTCAACCTACACAATCGTATATCATTTCTCGATCAATTGTTGTCCGTTACTATAAATTCATTATCTGTAAATTGTAAATATATTTCACAAAAAATTTAAAAAAAATATTTTAGCAGGAATATGCAAATTCAAATTAAGGCCAGAAGACCTGAATTTAATTTTTGGTGGGGACTAGAGTTGCTATAATGGGTGTACCAAAACTGATATTTGAAAAACTAGTTTTGGAAATCTCCAAATTTACAAATAAACGATTAACGGTTTTCTTTGCGGGTTTTGATTTTTCTAATGCCAAAGTTTTGTGCTGTTTTGTGCCGCAAAAGATAAGTTTTGTGCTTCTTTCGTTTCCGAATTATAAGCATTTATCTGAAGGGAGGCTCTTTTCGTTTTTTGAGTTATAAGCATTTCTACTTGGGAGCTATCCGTCTCTCTCTTTCGTCCGGGGCCCGGGTTCTCGCAGGAAGCGCGCGTGTTGCGCACATCAGCGTACAAAAATCGTTTTGTACTGCGCAGCTACGTCACACCAGATATGCTGGCTTACTATTTTTATTTTAATGCAGACACGGCTGATCTCTATCAAATAGAATCTCATGCAGCTAAACTATTAATTTTATATATACTATGGTAAAGTCAGGTGCCTGGCCACATCAGATTTTTGATTATGCTTTCGCTTAGAGTCATTAGTACTGCGGAGTGAGCGGAGAGCAGGGACCCTATTCTCGTCATCTTTTTGAAGCGAAAGTGAGTATTTTCGAATGGTTAGGTGGAAGGAGTGGGGATATCAGCGGTTTCCCTCTGGAACATATCTATGAGCAAATTTGCTTGTCGCTAACAACAATAACTCACACGCCACGCCCATACGAACGTATCTATGGCAAGTTTGCTTGTTGCTAAGAACAATAACGCACGCGCCGCGCCCATACGTTCCAAACACATGTCAACCGCCGATATCCCCACTCTCACCTAACCATTCGAAAAGACTCACTTTCGCTTCAAAAAGATGACGAGAATAGGGTCCTGGTCATTTCTCCTCAATGTGAATGAACTTCGGTGAAAATTTTCTTGTTATAATCTAAGAGATCCGGGGTTTTGTCCTGGTCAGTAGGCCAATAGGTTGGCTTACCTGTAGAAGGGAATAGACATACTCTTTCTTAGATTGCTTTTCTTAGCTCTATTCCTTTTATGGTTGATAAACCTGGAGCCCCAGTCTGGGTGTTTGGCGTTGTAATCACCACTCAGAATAAACCTTTCTCCAAGATTATAACTGAAAATGTTGAACGACATACTGTCAGAATAGTTATTTATGTACCAAGGGCATTAAGCCGATGTTTATGCGGTTATGCCCGAGGGTCGATGGCCGATAGCCCCGAGAGCTTTTTAAGTCGCCCGAGTGTCTAACCATCAAATAATGCCCGTAGTACAAATTTTATGCCCTACAATGGTTTTGAGTTGAGTAACAACACAAACAATACGGAGTTGAGTGACAGTTACTCAAGATTAGTTAATATGAATGTCAATAATTGACACGGACGATGTCAAATATACAATTTGTATGTCACATATTTGATGTATCTGACATATAAACCATGGCAATGCTTAATGACCGCGCGGGGATTAAGAATCTTTAATGCCCGCGAGGGCTTAAAGGAGCAGTTTTCGCCTCCGTATCGGAGAAGTAAAATGTCACTTTTCCGTCGATCGTTTATTTATGAGTCAGTTTAGTGAATAGGAAATCGTTTATTAAACAACTCTATTAATGCACGATTTCTATTAGTGCATGATTTGTTATAGCCAATCACACGACGGAAAGACATCGTTTGATTGGCCAATCGAACATATGTGAAATTAAACCTTCCAATCAAAACATACCGCCCTCTAGAACTGTCAGTGTCAAATTACATAAATTGTCATATAACCTACAAAGACATTGGCGAAGAAAAATCTATGTAGGCGACGCTAGAAGAATACGATCGACGAAAAAATTTTGTAACCAACTCGAATATTAAACGGCTATTAATGATCTCGACAATTAACGCTCTCGCTGCGCTCGAGCGTTAAACAGTCTCGATCATTAATCGCTCTTTTTAATATACTTGTTGGTTAAATAACTATTATGATCATGTAGGACATAAAGTAATATTATAGGTTAATAATATAGTGACATACAGGCGGGATGCAAATTTTAAATAAATGGATGTAATTGGCAGTTGATTACGTGTAATCGGTTGGCTATACCTGTGACTATGCTTTATGAACACGGGAATTGGAGATAATTGATAATGATTTTGAAAAAATGGGAACAAAATATTATTTATATGAATATACGGATATACCGTATCATACGGACTTACCGTTATGATGATATAATCAATGTATAGTAAATAGTGATATACAAGCGGGATGTAAATTTAAAATAAATTAAAAATTACAACCACTACCTGTATTTGAACCTGGGACCTTTACGTCGCTAGCATAATGCTTTGATAGTAACCACTACTTCCTTTCCTTGATATTCACAATTATTAATTATTATGTATGTCACCCTTTTACTAATTATTATTTCTATTGACCTATAATATTTCTTTCTCCAAGTTGTTCTAAAAATTTATTATAATCTGATTTCTCTTAGATTGAACCTTGGGGGCAACATATAACATTCATATCTTTCATGTAAGCAGGTCTGCATATTCATTTTAGAATAATATAAACCTGTCCCTTTTAGTGGACCATTTAGCCTTGCATATAGTGATTAATAATTAGTGAGTTCAAACTTCTCTAACAAAATCTTAGAGAAAGAACTCACGATTTGAAGCCTCCGTAAGAGAGGGAAACATTTAGGGAAACATGATCAAAAATGATGTATTTTGATACGTAGAAACCAAAAATAAAATAAAAACTATATCATTCCATTTAAAATAACAAAGTTGATACCGACTTCCGGTGACCGGACGTGACAGTTAACTTGAAAATATTTTAGCTGAAGAGCTCAGATCGAGTAAATTCTAGCTCCAAAATTTCCAAAAATAGTAGAACATGAGAAACTTCTAATGTACCAGTTCCGTGAGACAGCCTGTATTTTGAGCAGTATTTGCAAAAACTTATTTTTGTTATTTGCAAGTGTTTTTTTTTTGTTTGTGTTAAATAAACAACGCCGACTTTGTAATCGGTTATATTTTTAAGGGAATACAAAACTGAAAAATAAAAAAGCTAGAAAATTTTAATGAAGCGTCAAACGCCAAAAATGCATATACTCTTTTTGGATGGCAGTGACGTACGTGAGGTACGTTTCTGCTTATACAGGGTCTCCCATGATGAGCTGCCATTAGAAGTATATGGAGAGCCAAATGAAATGAGAGATAGAAAATGTGTGGACTTATATTGTTGGACACGATCGTCTCAACTAAAATATATTGAGTTTTCGGTTACTTCCGGTACACAGGAAATGATGTCAACTTTTATATTTCAAATGGAACACCGCATTTTTAAATCTTCATTAAATTTTAGATCAATTTTATGTTACATACTCTATGCCTAACATGTGTCATTTTTGGGATATTCATTTTTTTCGTTAAAAAATGACAGCTGCACGGTTACTTTCAATTAATTATAAATTATCCCCTGTGACCGTTGGAAAAAAGTTATCCGGCAAAACTGTTGTGAAGGTAACATATTATTTTCACATCGGTAGAATTCTTCTAGAAGTTCTACATGGTGTTCAAATTATAAGATCAAAGTTGAATTCGAGATAAGTAGGTACTAAAAGTCGATTTTTTCAAATGGCAACTCCTTCCTCTATAAGTGCACAAAATTTCACGTAAAAATTTCAATATCAAAACTTTACTTCTTCGAGTACATGAATAAGTTATATTTTATCACGTAGCGTGGATACAACAACAAGTAATACATATACATTACCACAGCAAGTAACACTTTTATCTATAATTTGATGTATAACATGGGAGACTGTTACATGTAACATCAAAATCACCAGATTTTCATTACACAAAATATGAAATTATAATTAATTAATAATTATGTTGCAAAATTGGTTGGTTATAAGCAATGAAGTTAAGTTTGGTTGACATCAATCCGTCAATGGGCAATTGGGGTTCCAATAAATATACCCAATAACAAAATACAAAATAGAACAAACTAGTACGTGTGTTATATTGTGAATAACGTTATAGTATATTATTCTATGATCAAGTAATATTTCTCACGAGAACGAAGTTTGCAGCACGAGCCGTACGCGAGTGCTGCAATACGTTCGACTGGGAAATTGCCATTACTTGCGAATGGAATACTATACTTTTTCTACGACCATGCAAAGAAATTTTATAAATTAATTTATCGCAAATATGGACGGCTGTATGTCACTAGGACAGTTTACAGGATTTTGACAGATTAAAATAGTTTGGTGCGCTTGTCACTTAGAGTCGCCTTGACAATGTCGCTAAGCAGTGTATCCAAACACAATGGAAATGCGAAATCCAGAGTTGTGATTGGTTCTAAAGCCGTGAGAAATAAAATATTTCTCACCAGAACGATATTATCGTATCGTACAATGCGGTAGTAAATATTTGTTGTAGAAATAGGATAAATGATATGTGATCATTATGATTTATACACTAGATTTTCACTAAAAATTTTATATCGATTCACCAGAAAAGTCACTAGGTCACTAGATGCATTTTATGTCACCAGATCGGAGGGCCAATACACCAGATCTAGTGATAAATTCACTGATTTGGCAACACTGAATTTAGCACAGTCATACAACATAGGGTTCCCGGCGTTGCCGTCAACCCTCTTCGCTAGGTAACCTGAACAGTCTGACAGACTACGTTAGCGCTTTATTTAAAAGTATTGATATTGATATACGATTTATTTTAATTTGTCTCCTTTTTTCAGACAATATGGAGCATACCTACAAAGGAATACCCAGTCCCTCAAGTAACCGCTAGCATCATATTTACCATCATGGTCTCCAGAGTTAAACCGAACCACTGCGAAGTCGACGTACGTCTAGGATTATACCTTACACAGGGTGTGTCTTTTTGCGTCCCGAATACTTAAAGGTCGGATAGAGCGTCAAAAGACCAATCAGCAAGTAGTCAAAACGCTACCATAGTGCGTGGCATGACGTGGATAAGGTCAAAGTGCTAAGGAAAGCTAGAATGCTCTATCGTCCTTAAAAATATTTGAGCGCGTAAAAACACAATCTGTATGACAAATTCGATCACTAACTAATTCGAACCTTCAGGTTTACTACGTCCTGGAGGGTGGCTCATACCGTTTTAACCCTCGGGTTCATGAGTTCCAAGAGTCATGGCTTTTCAACATCTTGGATGAAAAGTTGCTGTTGTTCAAATCGCTAAAATTTTAAAAGGATGTAAATAAAATTGCAATCGTTTTTATATTATATAAAATCGTTTATTGGTATAATAATTTAAGAATACGAGGTAAATCGGTAATAATTCGAGAATGTCATTCGTAATAAAGGCCGAAGCACACTGCCACCGCGAAAACGTACATGTTCTCGTGCACAAAAGAGGCGTGCTTGTCTCGGTCCATGTCCCATAGAAATCTGTACGTGGAAAATACATCCTGGGATCTTTTTTCGCCTATTGTGACAATGCATATAACTTTATACCTGAAAAAGAAATACACACGGTGTAAGGGCAGTTTGTACCATGCTAGTATAAACACAAGAATAAAGCTACGGACACGTTATTCACACGTGACGTGATAGATAGATGATAGATGGATGGATGGATGGACTAATGGATGGATAGATGGATAGATGGATTGATGGATAGATGGATAGATGGATAGATGGATAGATGGATAGATGGATAGATGGATAGATGGATAGATGGATAGATGGATAGATAGATAGATGGATAGATAAATAGATGGATAGATGGATAGATGGATAGATGGATAGATGGATAGATGGATAGATGGATAGATGGATAGATGGATAGATGGATAGATGGATAGATGGATAGATGGATAGATGGATAGATGGATAGATGGATAGATGGATAGATGGATAGATGGATAGATGGATAGATGGATAGATGGATATAGATGGATAGATGGATAGATGGATAGAAGGATAGATAGATCGATAATTTAAAATTTGCATCCCGCCTGTATGTCAACATATTATTAACCTATAATATTACTTTGACAAAGTATGACGTTAAACATTTTCATTTGGCATAGCAGTTTCACAAAATATAACGCATCGCAATAAGAAGTTGAAATGGCAACAAGAAATCATCCACTGTGTAAATAGTACTATTTAACAAAATATCATTCATGGCACTAATAAATACTCTTTCTGGTACTTTATGTAGCTCTTCTGGTAGCTTGTTATGCAGCTTAGCGCCCTAGTAATTGAGTCCTTTGGTGGAGTTTAAACGGTGGTACGATATATCTATATCATTCTGTCCCCTGGTATTGTAATTATGGAGATTATTTAGTAAATTTAAATTTGTTTGCGTGGACGTGTCTTACTGTGGCCAGAATGAACATGGTGCACAACGTAAGTATTCTGTGTTCCTTGAAGATCTCTCTACAACTCCTTAACACGTCAGACCACAACGTAACTACATTCAAACGTATCGAGTTAAAACGAGTAAACGCGTACACATTATTCACACGTGACGTGTTAGTACGAGTTAAAAAGTGTTAACTCGTGACGTGTAAATAATGTGCCGGAAGTTACGCTGTGATCTGACGTATTAACTCCACGTGCGAATAATGTTGTCCATAGCTTAACTATTCCAGGAATAGTTCATACGAAACGTATACCCTAGTACAGCGTGAGCGTTTTACTTTGACATTTATCAGTGGAATACATATACTCGGGATAGCGGAGAAAGTATAGTAGTATAGTATAGTAAGATTTTTGTCGGGCAGATTTAGGTTGTTACGAAAATCTAGTTATATAACCAACATGTACCTACTATGCGCACCAAAAGAAGTTGTACACTTCATACACGACCAAATATCCAAATAGTCCGATACCAGCCGTATCGGACCAAAATTTATTTGTTTTTTTTTGTAAACTAATGTTCGGTTGAAATTATGAATAAAAGTCGAATAACAGAGTGGGGCACTCTGTATAGTACTAAATAATAACAACAGGGGTTTGAGACCCATGGGACGTAGCAGCAAAAGATAGTTAAAATTAGAGTATTAAGAATGAGTCTTTTTAGTGCACAAATAATAGATACTTTGTATAAAAAGAAAGCTGTGTCATATAAAACTGGTAGGTGCCTAAATGTTCCAACCCCCATTTATCAAGAGCACAAACCGCCACTGGAAAATCGTAAAGTATTAATAAATGATTATTCTGGGGAACATAGATTTGGTGAATAAGAGATGAGAATATAACAAGTGCCTAATAGCGGACCCAAAAGTTAGTCAAACTGTTAAAATATTTTGACGTTTTAGCGGCACAACCTGATGCCTTAGAGTCTTCAACAGAATCTTAATTTCTTCTTCGTAATTCTAACTAAATCTTAAACTTTGTATCTTTACTTAAAATTTTAAAACGTGAATCCCGGGAGTATGGAACTGAAAAGACCAGCTAGTTTCCTGGAAACTAAATCCAAACTCCGACCCAAAAGCTCAATGGACTTTTGTTTCTTAAAAGATGGTAAACAATAATAAATGTTTAACTACTTCTATGCATTCTTCTGAGTAGTTTTAAGTTTTGCTACATACCTGTCAAATTCCTGCTCCTTTACCTTCGCCCTTATTGCACTGGAGGCCCATTTTGCCTGTTTGGGGACTCTATCGGTATCGTAAGTCAAATTCTCCAGCGCCTCCACCAGAACTTCCTCCAGTATTTTGGTCACTCTGTCCACATTGAACGGATTCTCCGAATCCAGCTTGTATGTATTCATAAACTTTGCTGTCTAAAACCCACAAACAGAGAACTTTACTTTCATCTTCATCACAAGAAGTTATCCACACTAACCTCTGCAGACATGACGACACAATTTTCTAAATTCCTCTCAACCTTGATCTATGACAGTATATTGGGAAATGATACCGAAAGACGGCAAGCCCAATAGGGCACCTCGCACTTAAATATAACTTCAACATTGACCTGGATTTCGACACAATGTGCCCGCGATAAGGTACGAACTGGCACCACCGCTTGTCACGATGGCTTCATCGAAATTGGGAATTGATGCGGTGTGAGGGAGTTTGGGAAATTGAGAAACAGCGCGCGAGTTGAGGTTAAGGTGTGCGCTACGTTACCTTCTGTCGATCGAAGTATTCCGCAATGCTGCCTCTCCTGAAGGACACGATACTGCCGACGGCATTCTTGATTGACCTGGTCGACTTCCTTCTTACAAACAAGTCCTAATTACAAAACTAAAATTATTACTAACATTATTTTTGTTGTTATCTTAAAACCGATTTAACTCGAACATATTATACAATATTACTAATTATTTTCATTCCAAGATTCGTTGATACCATAGGATCTTGATGGTGCATTAGCAGTTTTATTTTAATGCAGACATGTCCGCTTTCGATCAAATAGAATATCATGCAGCTAAACTATTAATTTTATACAGGGTGAGTTATTAGTATCCCGGCGGTCCACAGTTAAGAAATCGTTTGAGAAAGAAAAAAAATATTTTATATAAAAGTTGTTTGAATCATCATTTTTTATAACGTAAAAATATTTTCATTTATACAGGATGTTGCATTTAGGTGTGACGGAAAGTATATACATTTTTTTAAATGGAACGTCCTGTATATTTTATTATATTATGAATACTACTAAATTTGTTTATCCAACCGTGTATGTTGCTAAATCACAGCGTTAATAGTTCCAGAGATATTCAACTATTTTTCCAAAATATGCCCGTTGCAGGATCTTTTTAAAAACTATGTAAACACGACATTTTTGGCGATCTTGCCTTTAAACTATGTGAGACAATAGTCTAAGCCAGTAGGTAGATGATAGTATCCAAAGATATTAGATACACTATACAGGATGTTCATAGAACTTAGTAAATTTTGATGTTTTTCAGATGGCTTTTTCTTGAGTTTTTTAAATGGAACACAATGTATAATATGTGTTGGCTGTAATAACCCTTTAGTTCGCTCCAATTTACATCTAGTATGTTATACACCAAATGTTAATATTTTTGTGATATTTGCAATTAACGAAAATGTAATGCAATTGTAAATTTTAACATTGGTGATGTAAAGTCTTCAAGTGGCGATAGAAGAGATAATTTAGAAACGATTTAACCAGCTTGATCCTTGCACAAAGTATTACCGTTATCAACATATTAACAATTTTATATGAAAGTTTGTAACTATATTTTGCCGTCTATAGTATGGCAACCGAACACGCGTGTCAAAAATTTCAAATTACTGCTAAAGTAAACCCTAAACCCTAAACTATCGTGAAATTTGTTGACTTATGAGTGTTAAAAATCAACTTTTCTTTGATGTGATTTATGTGCTCACACACAAAAACCAAATATGCAATAAAAACAAACTGATAGGCATCTTTGGATTCAGATTTGCATTTAGAGCAAAAAAAATCTATTATAAAACACTTCCACATAACCCACTTTCCATTCACTTTAACAATATTACTCATACTATCATTCATTTTATCCCAATTTTGAACTGTCTCTTCAGAAAAATAACCTATTTTAAAATAATTAACAACAGTCAGTAGATATTGTTTGATGTTTTTTGTACTGAATACAAATCCGTTCTCAAACGTAGCTCATCAAGACAGGTTTTAGCGTTTCTTTTTGTTTTTGTGTATGAGCGCACATACTATTACAATGAAACGTCTCCGCACAGTTTTCACACAAGTGAACAAGTTTTCAGGATAGTCCCCCTAAAATTACACTGTTTCTGGTTTACTTCGGAGCCAACTGAAGTTACTAGGTCTTCAGGTTCGCTCGCTGTACGTTTGCAAAATTTGCAATACATACTTATAAAATTGTGTAATAGCTTGATAACCGTAATAGTTTTTATATGAATAAATTTAGTTAAATAGGTTCCAAGTGGCTTCTTCTATAACCTTTTAAACATTTTACATCATGCTACCCAGCACACTGTATACAGAGCAATTTTAAGATACTAAATAGCATACTACTCTTTAAATTCCAAATATCACTAGTAAAAATAGATATACGGTATAGTGAATATAAATTACAAAGAACTTAAGGGATATTTCAATTAGCAAATAATATACAGGGTGTTCCATTTAAAAATCTCATGAAAAATCCATTTCAAAACGTTTAAAAACTAGTGCATGCTACGATCACCCTGTATAGCGCCTCTAATTTTTCATATCATCAGCATTTAGCTGTGAGTTTAGCTATTATGTGACCAAATTTTTAGGACTGTATCTGCAAAAATGTAGTATTAACGTAGTCATTAACAAAGGCCTGCAATTGCCAATTTTTTGACAAATAATTGAATATCTCAGAAACTATTTACTTTACACAGCTACAACTTACACAGTTGGAAAGACAACTTCCTTAGTATTCATAATATGGTATGATATACATGGCGTTCCATTTAAAAAAATGTACTGATTTTCCATCACGCCGAAATGCAACACCCTGTATAAGTGAAAATAATTTTACATTATAGAAACTAATGAGTCAAACAACTCTTGTATATAACTTTTTTTTCTTTCTCAAACGATTTGATGACTATCGACCGCCGGGATACTAATAACTCACCCTGTATATAGTATGATAAAGTCATGTGCCTGGCCACATCAGATTTTTTTAAGTGGCATCATATTTAATGATAAAAGAAACAATAAACATGTAGTCAAAAGTTGGCGGGTTTCGAGATATGTCCTTAAGAAGAAAAAAGTACATTTGAACACATAGTTGCAAAAGTGTGTTGCAGATCCGCAAGAAAACAAAGTGCGTATTACGTATTACATAAGACACTTCTTAACCTTCTGAAGGACATCTCGGAAATGGGCAAGTTTTAACTGCATGGTATTGTTTTTCTTATTATAAGATTTGATGGTCAATCATGCTTTCAATGACTTGCGCGTCAATGCGTTGCTTTTCTGGCGTACTTTTGACATTTATCTGTACCTATAACTTGAAAACGCCCACTCGTACTAATGTATGTAGACTATGTAGGCAGTTTTTGCGTTGTATTAAAAGATTTGGATATTTCCTAATGACGCTCATTGTCGTCTGGTCAATAGAAAACGAGATGTTGTTAAAAAACTCAATTCCATCATCTTTGACCATGAATAACTCGCAACGCGGACACGATAACGATAACACGTTATTTGTTATGCCCAACCGTAGGTGTATACAAAAATCCAGCTGGGTTGTTAATTTTCCGAAGTAAAATCCTAATTTGACTGGGCTATATACAATTCTGTACCAAAAAAGGCATATTCCACTTATTCTTAAATACAGCGGTTCTCAAAGTACAAGCGCCTTAATGCGCAACTCAATTCCATCATCTTTGACCATGAATAACTCGCAACGCGGACACGATAACGATAACACGTTATTTGTTATGCCCAACCGTAGGTGTATACAAAAATCCAGCTGGGTTGTTAATTTTCCGAAGTAAAATCCTAATTTGACTGGGCTATATACAATTCTGTACCAAAAAAGGCATATTCCACTTATTCTTAAATACAGTGGTTCTCAAAGTACAAGCGCCTTAATGCATATATTAATTCAGCATTATCAAACTAATAACATACCAGCAGCAGCTATTTACAGGCTCCATCATACAGGTGGATTCCAATGTCAACATTTTCGTTTGTTAATATATCTATATTTACATTTAATTCCGTCAATAATTACAGTTTTGTAGGTATTAGATATTCAATGACAACATCTGTCCAACTGTTTTTGAGAACTCATAAGCTTCCTAAACATTATTTTTATACCGGAGCTAAAAATATACGAAGTTGCGACCGTTTTGCGGTAAAATAGGAAAAGGCACGAACGTGCACCTTGGGTAGTAGCTTTTAGGGTTGCCAAGCTCTAATAAATATCGCGGACGCCATATAATAATAAAGCCCAACTCTTTCAGCGACGGATTCCAAAAGGGCAACTGTATTGGATTTATTTTCCTCATTTTTTCTAATTTTACTGACTCTATTAGAAAGTGCAAAACGACAGGGACTGTTGTTTCAAAATAAGAAGACGGTGTCACGTGGTGTCCGAGTAGTGTATTCTAGCAGATGTAGTGGTGGGAGTACCCTCTTCCTATTTTGAAACATCTCTAACTAATTGTCTATACCCTTAGAAAACTTCTTTGCAATAAGTCCCCATTAAATTCAAACTATTCAAAACACATTAATTTCTATTATCAATAACCATTTTGCGAAACAAATTCTTGACCCAAAATATGGAGTGAATAAAATAATATCAAAATCTATACGGGTGGATGGATCCCGACATTATTTTTGCAATATACTTAAAAAGTTTTACTGACTGTACACAGGGTTTAGAATCATGTTGCAATTCAATTTTAGGACTCGTTTGGTTTGTTTAGTAACTCATTATAACCATATTACTAGAATGGTCCTATATCCAGCAACATACTTTTATGAGGGAAGCGCTGGAAACCATATTATAAAAACAACAACTTACACTATTCGATCCATTGAATGTCGGTATATTGACGCGACTCAAAGCATTTTTTGTGTGTACCCGAAGGTATTATTTACGACAGGGGTCTGATTTATGACATGAAACACGAATAACTAATGGAATAAATTATTTAGTATTGAAATAAAAAGATTACAAAATATTGAACACAATAAATTTATATGCAAAATACAAATAGTTTACATTGATATTAAGTTCAGATAGTATTTTCTTCTCTATTTGTGACATCCCCGTTACAATAATTTGTCAGGAAAAAAAACACATACGCAAAGGTAAAATGGAAAATATATCAGATAATGATATTTATTTCTGTATTATTGAAGAAAAGCAAATGCATATCAATAAATTAACCATCCGTATTATAAGATTATAAATGAAAATTAAAATTAATAGTAATATTAAATAAATTATTAAATAATTAAAACTAAAGAATATATTATTTATCTCTTTCAAATAAATCTTATCAGTTCCAAGTTGTTCCAGTTTTATTTTTCTTTGATGTCTGAATCTACTGCATCGTTTTGGTACAGTTCTTTGATTACTTGGGCCGGATGAGAACTAACTGGTAAGTAGTTATTATTTTACCCCCATTAATGGGGACTGTCGCACAGGTGCTTCTCGTACATTGGCGAAAAGAAATATATATTCACTCTCGACAGACATTCAACAGTCATTCTTTCTCGACAATCGCAAATTAAGACTGCGATCTACATAGGGCAATAACTAAGTTATTGATTGATAATATCGTTGTGACATACCAGTATACAGGGTTGGTCGAAAAAGCCGGAGCACAAATAATTGTCCAACCGTAAACATTTTCAAAAAAAAAATCAAATAAAAGTTTTTTGATTTTAAACAAGCTATCGTCTAAATATATTTTTAATATACGGAGTGCTCATTTTATTATGGAAACTGGCAACCTTTCCTTTTCTAATAGAACACATATATTTACATTTTATAATTCTAAGAGCAATTCTATGAATTTTTTGTAGGAATCATTTTTTTATAAAATGCATCATTTTTAGTTATAAGCAAGTAATCAATACTCACAAACTTTTATTTTAACTAAACGGATAAAAAATTACAGAACAATTAAATAGAAAAATAAAATTAAATGTTAATTAAATATTCAGTTTCAAAGTTCAGGAGTTTTAATTAACTGCTGATAACTAAAAGTGTTCTATTAAAGTGTTTCAGTATATTGTATTTGAAAAAGGAAATGTTACCAAATTTCGATAGCTTGTTTAAAACAAAAAAACTGTTGTTTTTTAATATTTTTACGGTTGGAGAATTATTTAGTTGTAATTTTAATTAACTCTGTATGGATATGCACTATAATATTTGATTTATACCGCAATACATTATACAAAATAATAATTATGCAAATATTTAATTTGTTTATGGAAAATCGTATTACTATATCTTATATTAGTACGTATATGGTATCTAATATAAATGATCAGAATAATAAATCAATAGCATTTAAGAAATTTTTCAAATATTAAATTTTTATTTACGTTATTCAATTAATTATTAATTAATAATAACCACAATTTCAATGAAAGTATGCATACATACTATACGCTGAGGCAGCGGGTAGTTCAGCGACGTCCATTCTAACTCACCCGCAGATGAGCACTGAATGCACCAGCCGAACGCCGAGAATGTGGAGGGCCTTCTTTAACCGCTATGTCTCATCCAGCATCGCCGAACGTTTCGCCGATTTATTCGGGCTGAGTCTGGAGCTAGCATAAAGAATTGCGAAAAACAATATATTTGATTGATCAATATGATCACCAAATTATCGGGGATAAACTTCCTAGTACTCTGTAAGTAATGAGAGTTTTGTTTTACAATTTGAGATGTGTAAAACTAAGTTTAAGTTCAGGTGCTCATCTTATGATCGACGAAGTGAAAGTTTTCTGGGCAAAAGCAAGTCTTCCTACGACAGATTACCAACGTTGTGTGGAAAAAATAGAAAATTTATATTCCCAATACAGAGCAATCCAAAAGAGAGCGGGTTCAGAAAACATCGGCACAAACTAAGAAGGAAGAAGATTTTCTAGATAATCTGGCTTTTTGATATTGCATCACAAGACATACTATAAGTCCATTTCATAACTAGGAAGAATTGTTCAAACTTGTCAGTAGGACATCCTCGCCCGTGGTTGGCTGGATCGCAGACTGTTTTACACTGGACGCTATGGCGCGATCTTTCAACTCCCGTTAGGTTAGGTGAAAGGTAAACAAACATGGGTACTAGTCCAGTCAAATGGTGTTTTGGCTAGGAACAAAATACAGAGTTTTTTTCTTTCATTCTATATGTTGTTTGGGGTGCTGAATCAGAATTTCAACTTTGCTACTTCCCACGGATATGGCTTGACAACAAAAATCGCAAAAAATTTCAAAATTTTCAACTTTTCTTCAGTTTTTTGCCAAAAGTTATAACATTATGCACTTTTCGACGTAGACCATTATATACAAAAATAAAGTACACTAAATGTCCTATAAAATGCACCAACAAGTGTATTTTTTGGTTGAATGGTATGGTCGCGCTGAAAGAAGGCCACATTTTCCTACTTTATGTAATGTGCGTGTAATTACAAAAAGGCTTAGATTCTGTTAAAACTACATTAAATTCCATACAAATCTCATAACTTATTCAGTTGTTTTGGCCAAACTGTGTAGTCGCTAGAGCGCATTAAAATATCATGTCATTACGCGAAACTGCTAACTGCTAAGTCAAGAGCCCTTCACCGAAAATTCACTAGAGACCTATATTATTACTATTTATTTATTAAAAACTATATATTTGCTCTTTTTAATTAATACCTAATGTATTATGTATTTTTTTATGAAGTCTGCGACTCTTAGCGGTTGAAGATCCTGGGTTCTCTTCTGAAATATGAAAGGGAAACACAACATTATTGACAATTGAAAATAACTGATAGCAATTTGTAGGAAACTTAATGTAGTTTTATCATACTCTAAGCAGTCTAAGCTTTTGGCAGTTACACGCACATTACATAAAGTAGGAAAATTTGGCCTTCTTTCAGCGCGCTGTAGCGGCTAAGCCATTGAACCAAAAAAATACACTTGAGAGTGCTTTTTATAGGAAATTATTAGTGTACTTTATTTTTGTATATAGTGATCTACGTTGATAAGTGCATACTTTTATGAGTTTTAGGCAAAAAGCTGAAGAATATTCGAAAATTTTGAAGTTGTTTTTGCAATTTTCGTTGTGAAGCAACACCCGTGGGAAGCAGCAAAGTTGAAATTCGGAGTCAGCACCCCAAAAAAACATATAGAATGAAAGAAAATAACTTCTATATTCTTTCCTGAAACAGGCACCCTCGGAAACAATTTGACTGGACTATACCTGGTTTGCATTGTTTTCTGTTCGATGCTAAAAATGTTTTTCGATTTTTTAACCCCCATAAACTCCCCCAATATTTTTTTTAGATCTGATCTTTTGGGAAACGTAATCATACATCAGTACAAACTCGCAGTATTAATCCCGGACAGATAAGTGCGGGGGCAACATTCATATGGTTATCCTGCTATGCCCTTTGGGTGGAATTTTTTTTTCGGGGAAAGGAACAGATTGTTGCCCTCTAGTAAAAAGTACGTTTTTGGACCACCCTACTACGCACTACTAGAGTTTTTATTTAAAGGTACATTCTAGTGTAACATTAGAAAAGAATAATGATTTTTTATTGCATATTTTGATTGCACAACATTTACAGAATACACTGTAAAAATTTCAGAAAGAAATTTGAAAAATTAACGATTCCACAGCCAAAATTCGAGCGGCCCGCCGTACATCTTTCAATATTTTTCAGAAATTCTTTATGTAGTACATATACCCACATTTATTCTTTTTAAAATGACGTATTATCACGTATTGTGATAACCCTAATAGTTATGAAGATATCAATAAAAATATTAGTGGGCAAAATTAAAAGTTCGGGTATGTCGTTACACGTCTACAATTTAAACGCAGTTTTCGCGAAAGCCTGTTTTGTTGGGCTGTTGACACAATTTCGCAAAAACTAACACGATGATTTAAAACATTCTTGCGGCATTGTATTCGCAGTTAAGTCGCTATCGCGCAAACGATAGGATTATTAAAAATATTGAAAATTGTGGAATTGACAGGATTTTACTTTATCATACGCAGTATGTAAAGTATTGTAATCACGCCAAAAAAAAATTTTGAGATTTTAGCGGAAATATGTCTTTTTGGGTCCCCTGAACATTTTTGTCCAAGGTACAAAAAAATGTCTGTGTGTGTGTGTGTGTACCCGTTTTTGTGGCGACGATTCTGGAGAAACTACTAAAGGTATCGGGACAAAACTCCATATTTAGAAGTTTCATAACCAAACTTAGAGCTGAAAAGCTTTCTGTTGAAAAGGGTCCAAAGGAACTGGTGGTTTACTCTTAGCATTTTTCAAAGATTTTGTAAATGAGCCGCTATTTGTGTAATGTCGTCAAAATAGTTAAATAATAAATTAAAGGAGAGGAAATTTTCTATAATTTATGTATATGACATTTTTTGGTAGAATTTATAATTTAGCTGCATGAGCAAATTCTATTTCATCGAGATCGGTCGTACTGCTTTAAAACTAGTAGCCAGGATATGTCAGATTTTTTGATTCTAATGACAGTAGCTAGTGTCAAACGCTAATGTTTTGAAAATACTACTGTCAATATAGGCTGCGTTCGGATATTGAACACCGTTACACCGTTGATTGTCAATGAATATAGATAGTCAGCCATGGGTTAGTTGGGGCCTTAACATCCAGAGGGCAGTGTTTTTTGCACGATTCATTAACAAATTATAGCGTTTTCGACTTATACAGTTCTATGCACGCACTTGGTGCGAACTTGCTGAGGTCGAGCATAAATATATAATAAATATATAAGTCGAAAAGGCTATAATTTGTGAATGAATCTTGCAAGAAAACCCTGCCCTCTGGATGTTAAGGCCCCAACTACCCATGGCTGACTATCTATATTCGTTGACAATCAACGGTTACACTTTTTACACCCAATAACACGTGTCATTTGGACGGTGTACCCGGTGTCAATGGAGTACAATATCCGAACGCAGCTTTAATCGAGATATCTGTCTAGTTCTACTAGTTTTATTTTAATGCAGACATAGCCGATCTCGATCAAATAGAATCTCATGCAGCTAAACTATTAATTTTAAATACAGTATGATAAAGTCATGTGCCTGGCCACATCAGATTTTTTTAGAAAAAAATTAGGAAAAAATGCAAAAAAATGATTATTTTTCCTAAAAAATGTTGGATAAAACATTGAATTTTTGACGACACCGGTTTATTCTAGTTTACGCGATAGCTAGTCAATCTGCAAATTCTAACGCAAGAATTTTTTAAATCAGGCAGTTACTTTTTGCGAAATCGTGTCAACCACCCAACAAAACAAGGTTCCGAGAAAACTGCGTTTAAATTGTAGACGTGTAACGACATACCCGAACTTTTAATTTTGTCCTCTCATATTTTTATCATATTACAGAAAAGAATTACTGAAAAATATTGAAGGTATTGAAGGTAATGGAGGTGATTAAAAAAGGTGCCGATAATCGAGATATAATCGGCTTCGGCGCACACTTCGTACCGATCTTTTAATTTTGCTTTTAAATTTGAGATTTTTTTTGCACTCAAAGGGTATTAATTGAATGTAACTATAGCATACGAAATCTGCTGAACTAGGGAATTACCCCTCTCCGTACAAACGCACAAAAATCATCGTTTTTGCTGCTTCGTACGGATCGTCTAACTAAAATCATTTATTGGATATTTTACTGCATGTATAGATAGGTGATTTTACTATGCGTTGTATGAAACAAGGATTTATAAATCCAAAAACAAAATTGTAAGTCATTGTCTATTGTTCCTTCTGACCAAGTTTCGGTATGTATTCTCGTTTTAGTTATCGTTATCCTGTTCGTATGCTGTAGCTACAATCAATTAATACCCTTTGAGTGCAAAAAATCTCAAATTTAGAAGCAAAATTAAAAGATCGGTACGAAGTACGTTTACCCAAATTACTAAACTTTTTAGGGTGCGGAACGCACCCGCTACGGCACCCTTAACTCAGGCCAGAGATGGTTTTTGTCCTTACAAGCTCAACCCCCACAATATTCAGGCGTGTTCGAGGAGTGTTGACTGCCCAGTTGCAGATTCTAGAAGCCAGGGTTGCAGTTATTTTTTAGTTGAAACAGACGTGCTCGGTGTACAATAATTCAATATTCCACCATCTATTCTACGATTAATTCATGTGCGCAAATGTATTGCCAAATGTAACGCAAAACAACAATTTTTATTTATATGAACAATGTTGATCGCTTCTTCTGTAGTTTTCGGAGAAGTTAACAAGTTGTTGTGCTAACATTTATATCGGTAGATCTTTATATTGAAAGTAGGCCATATGTTTGTCGAACTAATCGATAGCTCATTAGATTTATATAGTTATTTTTGGTATATATGACGCAGTGCTGCGTTAATTTTTTATGATGCACTGTGCTTATACGATTGATATTGTTGATTATTTTCGTATACGTTTAATTCCGAAAATTACTAATTAAATTAAAAGAAGTTTATACCTTAGAGTCGTCCTTGCTATGCCGCTTTCTAAAAAAAATAAATAAAGAAAATTACATTTCTCCAGTACCGAATTGAATCGCTAAACGGACCCTACGCTCTCAATTGACTGCTTCGATTTGCTGATTTCCTGTACTGAAAATCTCTGATCCGTAACTGATTTCACAGACTTTTGATCCGGTTCTGGTTCCGGTTTGGCTGTCTTCACTTCGGTCAGAGAATGTGTTTTTATTTCGGGCATCGACCTTTCGATATTTGGATTAGAATTCTTTATTACAGGAAATGGTTCCGATCCCTGTGCCTGAAGAGTTGAAGAAGGCGGCTTGAGCTCAGTTGCGGATTGTTTCGGAGAGGTTGCTGTATCCGCAGGTTGAGCTTGAGCTTCTGCCGAAGCAACGGCGGTTGGTTCCGTGGGAGGCGGCGTTTCTGGTTCTGGAGCTGGCGGAGGTGCTTGCGCGGGTTCTTCAGGCGCTGCGGTTGGTTCTTCCGCCTGTACCTCAGCATCTTTAATAGGGGATTTAGTTTAGGAAATATGTGTCGATTAATTATATTATATGGTTGTTGTAAGTTACCTTCAGGTTTTTCAATAGCTTCTGAACTCATTTTGTCGAAATTGGTATACCTCTAGAGGCTAGGAGGATGACAAAGCAAAACTTCAAAAATTTGACGTTTATTATAATACAGGGTGCCCTTTTTTCGACCAATATCATGGGGATCTCGGTTGTCTTAATAGGTATGAAGACGATAAAATATTATTATCATTATTAGCCGGAGAACACGTGACAAAAATTATATTCTCATAAAACATCACTACGAAAAATTTACTTGTGATATAAATTGATATAGTTACAAGGAAATGCTAGACAAGCAATTCTGGTTGAAACTATCTGAATTTTGTCTCCCACTTGTGGAAGAAAATATTTTCTTTCCTAATAACTCTTTGCACATGAGGCTTTTTGACCGGAAGTGCTTGACAGACTATGTTGAAGAGGTAAATATGTTCAAGTTGGTTTGCAAAGTAAATCTGGCCAAGTAAGCTTTAAGGGCCGTTTACATGCTCTGTCTTTTTACTACGTGTTTAGCATGATATAGAATAAAGAATGCGTGATGAACGTATTGACTTCTGCCATACAAGGGAAATTTTATTAACCTTTATTTATAGTTAAAATAATGTTAAATTTGAAGGCGTTATATGCATGTATAGCTCTCCATTTGAAAAACACATTGACGTCAGTTGGCATTAAAAATATAATCAAAATGGATATTAAATACACCCCCTTCAGTTTAAACAGATCTTATTTCAAGCATTTCCTCTTTCCCCGCTTTCTTTTCGAGATGTTACAATGTAGCAGGATCAATACACAGATTAATTAGGATTCATCATCATTAACTGGTGATAACATGCAATTAGTCGTTGAAAGAATGGTGTGCAATTTTTTTAAATTAAAATATGAACATAAATAGCATTGGCAAGTTATATGTTTCTTCGTTACCTCTGAATTATTAGTTAGTTCTTTTCATTATACACTCAAAATATAACATTTTTACTGTATACACTTATGTTTTTTATACAAATATAATACTACTATAAAAACAATAAATACATGTAATTCTTCTTAGATTTAGATTTTTTTAGTAAGTAATCTTCTCGCTGTTTTCAAAATGATATTCACAAGTTACATTTGTTTACATGGGCGCCCACAGAATTATCTCTAGGGGGTGCAAAACGAAAACCAGCCATGGGTTGGGTTTAGAATTGCCAACTTCAGGAAGTAAGGTAACCGAAAACTGGAGCTACCGTTCCGCTCTTGGAATAAAGTCAACCGAACACACCGTACATTTTAAGGCTCCCGTCTCCGACCTTGAAAACGCGAAAATAACCCACGTCATAATTATTGCTCCAATCGCGAAATCCTCGCTACCATTCGATTCTGAAGCTCCGTATGCAACTGCCATCGGAAAGGAATGTTAATATTTTTGAAAATTATTTATGCAAATTTTGGTGTGGATTACAAATATAGAAATGCTTTCCGATAGCAGTTGCGTCTGATTATTGTCTGCTGTAATACATTATAAAATATAATTAAATGTTCACTGTAAGAGCACCATAAGAGTTATTATACCCCCAACATTTACTGTGGTGAGCGGTATATTGAGTTTGGCACAAATGTCCGTCTGTCTGTGTACACGTATCTGCCGTAATTTTGAAGTTATTTATCTGAAATTTGGTATACAAGGTTATCTCTTAAAAAGTAAGGACACGTTCGTGAATGGGCAAAATCTGTCCACATGTTTTTTTTTTTTAAATATTAACTTCAGAACGGCTGAAGGTAATTTTCTTACTAGTTTTATTTTAATGTAGACACGATCGATCTGGACCAAATAGAATCTCATGCAGCTAAACTATTAATATTATATTGTATAGTATGATAAAGTCATGTGCCTGGCCACATCAGATTTTGTACTTTTAAGTATTGTAATCGTACCGAAAAGAAAATTGAGATTTTAGCGAAAAGGAAATATGTCATTTTGGGTCCCCTGGACATTTTTGACCAAAGTACAAAAAAATGTCTGTGTGTGTGTATGTGTGTAACCGTTTGTAACCGTTAAAGCTAGCAACAACCGAAAAGAGCAACAACAACAAAGTCATAAAATACATCCCGCTAAACAAGCAATATTGCGACAATTTTCTGTAATATTGTAAGAAGGTAACTGTAAATGTAATTATGTTATGTTATTACGATGTTTGTCTAACATTGGTTGCGTTCAGGTAAGCCCAGCGGAACTCAGCCGCTGCGCAGCGGCTGAACGAATCGTTACCTGAACGCTCCGCTGTTTTCCGCTGGATAGCAGCCGCTGGCCCAGCGCTTGTCATTTCTCTCAGCGTACTTTTTCTACGCTGGATAGCCGCTTTTTACGCTGAGTTGTTGGTTAGGTTATGTTTGACGTTTGTTTATCATGTCATCATAAAGTCGAGATGTCGCAAATCGCATAATATAAACCATTACGGACATAGAGACGTTACATTTAAAGTAACAGAAACAGCGGAGGCTAATAAAAAGACACGTACAATGTAAATTTAAAAGATACAAATACATGTATTTCTTTTATAAATTGGTAGACGTCATCTCAAAGTTGCAGAAAGCTGACAAAAACTCAGCTGTTCAGCGCTAGCTGTTATCTAACTATTATATAGGCGTTCAGGTAAGCACAGCATGCTGGCAAAAAGCCGCTTGCGCTAAATGCTAGCCGCTGTGAGACCGCTAAGTTACCTGAACGCAACCATTATCAGTAATAATATAACAAGAGAGTGAGAATAAATTGAAAATAATTTGACAGATTGTTTGAAAACTTGTTGCCAGTATGGCTATTGCCAAATGGCAACAAGTTTGAACAAAATCTGTCAAATTATTTTCTAATTTATGGAACTCTCGAGTTATATCTGACTAGATTATTTTTTGATTCACAAATTTTTACAATAAAAAAGATCAATAAAACTATCATAAAATTATTGAAAAATTTAAATTCTATATCATGGAAAGGATCAAAGGACCTGCTATACTTATTAAAGTAAAGTTCTTGAACTAATTTTGCCGTTTTATTCCGCATTGTCTTTATTACTGCTTCTTTATAATCATTTCCGTCTTTTCTTTTCATGTTATAAGCCCAATCTTTTAAAATAAATGCCAGAGTAGCTGTTGTAGTAGATTGATCCAGAATATAATTTCTTTCTTTGGTGAAGGTCTTAAATTGTCTCCATATAGACTGATTACTTATTAGAGTATTTTTCGAAGTAGTTTCTAAAAATTTTTTTGTAATTTCTGCATTAGAAAAGGTACTAAACCGATGACTTTCACCCATTTCGCGTTGACACAATTAAGTAATTATTTTGACAGGGTGTTCCATTTGAAAAAATATAGCTTTTTAAGTTTGAAAATTCAATTATTGTGTTGTAAATTTTGAACACCCTGTATAAGATATCATGATGAACTAAACATCGTCTTATTTGGTTATGTTTCGAGTTTTGGACAACCAATCATGAACCTTCTAGTTTCAATAATAACCGAGATATTAAATTTTAAGCGTAACCGCGAAAATCACCAAAAATTAGTAAAATCAAAAAAACTCAAAAATGGTGATATTTAGGTATAGGGAAACATTATCAAAAATGATGTATTTTGATACGTAGAAACCAAAAATAAAATAAAAATTATATAATTCTATTTAAAATAACAAAGTTGATACCGACTTCCGGTGGCCGGACGTGGCAGTTAACTTGAAAATATTTTAGCTGAAGAGTTCAGAACGAGTAAATTCCAATTCCAAAATTTCAAGTTTCCAGAAATAGTAGAGATGAGAAACTTCTAATGTACCAGTTCCGTGAGACAGCCTGTATATAAAATGCTACATATTTCTACAATCTTGAGACAACATTTCATTGAGAACATTTTATCTACATAAATACAGCATATGTTTACAATATGGACATAACATTACATTGAAATATTTTATCTACATAAATACATCATCTTTATACAATCTCGAAACAACATTGTATTGACAACATTTTATCTACATAAGTGCATCAGTTAGGATGTACGCCTAGCGTCTATTAGATGGCGCTGGTAAATGCTAATCTCAATTCACCTCATCTTTCAGTATGCACGAGGAGTGCATTTACGTATTGCATACGATTCGACGTTCGTCCTGACCACCGGCTGATATTCATTTACTGGTGATTGTTGTCGGCTTAATGTCTGATACCGTCATACGCCCTGCGTAATCCGAGAGTATGCTAGATATTATAAAAATGTTGCATTCTAGTAATTCCTAATAGGGTTCTTCAAATATTGCACAAAATGATGCTACAGTCCAATATAACTGGTCAAAATATTACAAATAATATTTATTGCTTGTAATTAAAATGATGTTGCCGACTTATCACTGTCATGTTGAAATAATGTTTTTTATAATCTTTCAACAACGATATAAATACAAAATGGTGACATACAGGCGGGATGTAAATTTTAAATAAATCAAAAATTACAGCCACAACCTGGATTTGAACCAGGGACCTTTGTATGTCACCATATTATTAACCTATAAATATTAATTTGACAAGATATGTCGTTAAACATTTTCATCGATATAAATACAAGTTTACAACATTATTTGTAATATTTGAACAACGTTATAACGTTGTTTAAATGTTACAAATAATGTATGTAATATGTAACTTTGATGTTTCAGTAACATTGATTGTTATGTATCCGCGGTAGGACATAAGAGGTTGCCTAGATATAACAGTTATATTAAATAATACATAAAACCAATATTACCAAATCACAGAAATATAATGTAGAAATGTTGCGGCAATATTTTTTTGTTTAGCGGGATGCTGATCCACAGGCTATACTTTTCTATTGGCCGGGTGCGCGATGCAAGCGTCTCTTCAGGCGTTGGCCGTACTATGTCCACGAAGCGTAAATGGTGCAGTTCGCACCTCTGTGAACTTGGCCCCTCCTTTTTCGAAATTTGGAATTCTGTTTCTACAGATCGTTTGCAATTGTTTCCACCCTTTTTATTTTCGTTTGCACCCTCACCGTTTTTGAGATAAAATTAAAACAAATTCGGAGGGGCCAGATTCACAGTGGCCCCTCCTTTTTCTAAATTTGATGTTCTATTTCTACACATCGTTTGCAATTCGTTTACAATTGTTTGCACCCTTTTTAGTTTCGTTTGCACCCCCGCCGTTTTCAATATAAAATTAAAACAAATTCGGAGGGGCCAGATTCACACTAGCCCCTCCTTTCTCGAAATTTGAAAATCTATTTCTACAGATCGTTTGCAATTCGTTTGCAATAGCCCTTTTTAGTTTCGTTTGCACCCCTACCGTTTTCGTGATAAAATTTAAACAATTTTGGACAGCGTGAACTTGGCCCCTCCTTTTTCAAAGTTACAAAATTTTGTTCTACAAATCGTTTGCAATTCGTTTGCAAATGTTTGCACTTATTTTAGTTTCGTTTAAACCCCTACCGTTTTCATGAAAAAAATAAAACAATTTTGTGAAGTGTGAATTTGGCCCCCCTTTTTCAAAATTAATATATTTTTTTTCTACAGATTGTTTGCAATTCGTTTGCACTTGTTTGCACCCGTTTTAGTTTTGTTTGCACCCCTACCATTTTCAGATTATATATTTAACATACCGTTTGAAATAAAAATCTACCCCTCTCTTTTTATCATTTTCTATAGATTTATTACCAGTGTATTGCATAAGCTTGCACTTTCTTTGTTTTTGCACCCTTAGAGTTTTGGAAAAAATAAAAATACAAATAATTAAGTGTGAACCAGCCGACACTTATTAATTTAAACACAACTTCATTTACAAGTATCATTCATGGAGTAACACAGTTTGGATAGCAACACACTAATGACTAAACTGTATAACTTATATAAAAAATAACAAAATACAAATTACATACAATAAATTGAAGGGACAATGAATTAACCTGACCAATAATCTAGAATTTGGGACTGAACTGCAATAAATTTAATACACATTCTAATGTTTCAACTGTGTATGTATTTCCAAACAAATAAAATCGCACACACATGTACAGGAATCCAACTTTCTCTTCCACAAAAATTTTCTTTTAGATAGTTATGTCATCCTAAGAAAGAAAAGTCAATGGACTCTTTAAATTTGTTTTTTTTAACTCCTTAAAACGTTACAGCCGCTTGAAGTATTAACAAAATAAAGACATTTTTAAATAAAATACATATAAACCCAAGGAAGAACATCATAAAAAAAAACCAAAAATAAAAATATTTAAAAACGAAGAAATAAATAAATATTTTTTCTTTGTTTTTGCCGTTCTTCTAATGCTTTATGATATCCGTTATTCTATGGGCTTGATCTATAGTGGAATGCTTTTCTCTAAAACCAAATTGGTGATTAGGAATTAGTTCCTTTCTCTCAATTGTAGGTTTCATTCTTTTTAGAAGCAGCTTTTCAAAGAGCCTCGATATCATTTGTAACAATGATATTGGGCGATATGATTTGGCCTCATTCGGTGGTTTGCCTACTTTTGGTACCATGATAACTTCTGCTATACTTTCCAGATGTGGGGGACGTATTTTAATCTGAACGATGTATTAATTATTTACGTCAGCATACAATAACCTTTCTTAGGTTATTATTTAAGAACCTGTCCTGTGATAAGATCATATCCAGGTGCCTTCTCTGGATTCAGGTTTGTCTTGATTTCTCTGGCAATTTCCTTTGGACTAACTAGATGCATGACTTCCTCTTCATAGGTTATATCGTCGTCCGTGATTGGCTCTGATTCGATTTTATGGGCCTGGAAGAATTCTGTTCGATGTTCTGCAATAGTTTCAGCCCTCTGTTTATTGTCTCTTGCCCAGGTGCCGTCTCATTGTCTGATAGGTGGGCAACTGGCCACTGGCCTCTTGTACTTCGTCACTGCTTTCAACAGCGGGTAATCTGATTATTTATCGGGTGTCAATTTAGTTAAGAAGGATTCGAATAAACAACTTTTTTTCTCGGAAATAATCGTCATTCTGAGTAAAAAGTTTCCTTATAATAATAGACTTAATGGTTTTTCGGTTCCTTAAGAAAGTAGACACGGTTGTTAATATTCCCAACGGCTGTAACTTTTTAAGGAGTTGGAAAAACGATAAGTCCATGTGACTTTTTTATTCAGTATGACATTATAACTATCTATATAAAAGAAAATTTTGCTGGAGAAAAACGGGATACTTTTCGTTTAAATTTCGTTTAAAGTGTCGACTGGGTCACACTTATTTAATTGTATTTGTGGTTTTTTTATTCCAAAACTGCAAGGGTGCAAGCATATGTAATACAATGGTAAATCTATAGAAAATGATTTTGAAAGTTGTAAAAAGAGGGGGTAGGTTTTTATTTCAACTTTATTTTAAATATATCTGAAAAGCGGTAGGGGTGCAAACAAAACTAAAAAGGGTGCAAACAAGTGCAAACCCAAGCAGCACACTATGTGCCAGCACATTCCAGACATATGCCTTTTAGATGCCTAAGGTACATGTACAGATGGCATGTACAGTCATGGAAATAAGTAAGTTCGTATCGCTATCGCAGGATTTGAAAATAGTATGTCGGTTATATATTCGTGTACTGTTCTATCTCGACCCGGCCGGTTCGCAAAAAGTTGTCCGTCACGAGGTGGTTTTTCGATGGATGTAATGTAACGGGATTTAGTTTATTTTTAGTGTGTCCGACCTTTTCCTTAACGTGATATCTTCAATGCAATGTAATAAATGAATATGATCACTACAGTTAAGTTTACGAGTAGGTAATGCATTTAATTAAATATAGAATTACTTTTATAATAATATTAATAAACATGAAATTTGATAATATGATACGAAAAGCTCATTTTAAGATACCTACTGCGTAATATCATGACACATTATATAAATTTATGTTAACTAATACACATATTAATTACGCAAGTAAATGCCTTTGCCCAGCAGTAGGATGACGGGCTTAAGTAAGTAAGTAAGTAAATGCGCAAATTAACTTATTCCAAGGATTATCACTAAATATAGACTATTTCAGAATTGTAATATTAAAATATATTCACTAAATGTAAATAAATTCTCTAAATTTAATGTAAATTTACATTTAGGACGAGCATGTATTTTGTATGAAGGACAATGGAAATTTTATATCTGTATTTACTTTACAGCAGTTAATGCTCAATTATCTTTCATGACATCTAATACATGCTTGACAACCAAAATAATTTAAATTATAGCAATACAGGATGTCCCACGTTTCTTCCGCAAAACAATTTTTTTCAGAAAGTAAATTACTTTTTCAATTCATTAAAAAGTTACAGCCATTTTTGAATTATTAACAATATCTCATTTTAAACGGCTCCAACTTCAGAAGGAACAGAGAAAACCAATAAGACCATATGAAACATATTACTTTCTACTTTCTAGAAAAAAGGAACAAAACATTTTGGTATTTTCTTTTATTCATTTGTTAAGACAAATTAGTAAAATTTTGCTTATAATTAATAATTTTTTATTGTTGTAATATGTATTTATTGTGTTTCATTTTTGGTTTTGCATTGTTTGATAACTAATTAACTTTTTATTTTTCTTTTTTGTGTTAATATTTCAAAGAGCTCTACAGAAGCTTTATTGTAATATAGTTCCAGTTCAATAAGTACACAATTTTTCATTTACTATATATTAGCTGGAACATTATTGGAAATTTTATTTCTAAATTTGTTTTCTAAATAAATTAAGAGGCCCGCATTAACAATGATAATAAGTTAAAAATAATTTTGACTTATGAATTGTGTACTGTAAGGTTAGCTAAAATGCATATACAAATGAAGGTCTTTTTAATTTCCAAACAATATAAACTATAACTGAAAATGTTTAACGACATACCTTGTCAAAGTAATATTATAAGTTAATAATATGGTAACATACAGGCGGGATGTAAATTTTAAATATATCAAAAATTACAGCCACAACCTGGATTTGAACCAAAGCCCTTTGCGTCGCTAGCACAATGTCAATAGCTCAGATGGGAGAGCATTGCGCAGCGACGCAAAGGTCCCTGGTTCAAATCGTCAAGTTGTTGGTTTCTCTTAGGTATAGCTTTTATTGCATATGATTGTGAGTAATTAATATGCAATAAAAGCTATACGTAAGAGAAACCAACAACTTTTCTTTCTGAAGCGTCTCCTTTTGGGAAATTATATACCCGTTACCAACACAATTTATACTCATCCCAGGTCAAATTTGATGAATTAATTTTTATGTTGTATAAATGTTCTTTTAGATGGTCGTATATTTTGGTTTATTTTTTTAAATAATAATTATAACCTATTTACATTCCATCAAAATTCGTCGAAAATTTAGAGCTTGCTTCCAAAAATTTTTGTAAATTAGTGATATACATAATTGTCGTTATTTTCAGTTGTCAGATATTTGAAACATATGGCTGTAAAGTAAATACAAAATAATAATATAAAAAAGTAGTAATGATACATTCATGCTATACAAAACACATACTCATTTGTTTATTAAGTTAAACACTGCAAAACATCGTTGAAGCTAAATATCTCGAAAACACCAGTAAATCACAATTAACAAATTACCATAAAAACAAATTTAAAGCTATTTAATTTTAATTTATTTCTATTTTGTGAATAAATGTTAATACATATGTTAGTTCTGAAATAACCTGAAAAGTAAAAATATTGACAACAACAAATTGATTTTTAGTAAAAAGGAAAACGATGTTGGTTCTGTTCAAAAACTGTTCTATAAATAAAAAGAAAAAAATAGATTTTTGTATTTATTAACACAAAAAACGCTATTAGATGCAATAAGGTTGTAAGTATAATTTGTTGTGTTGTATGCAATATCTTGAAATGAGATTTTCATTTCATGTAATCGAAAACTTTTCTGTTTATTAATATAAAATTAACGTCATATTTAATAAAAACACAGTTACATTGCAATGTAGGAATTACATTAATTAATTACACATTAAGCTAATAAATAGAAACATATAAATCATTATAAACCAATTCAAAGCATTCGAACAAGGTTTCGCAAATAATAAATTTCCGATATACGAGTTGAAGCGTAAACGGACAATTTTTTGCACTTAGCGGCCGAGCGGTCGACCAGAATAACAAAAAACTTGTACTTGGATGTATCATCGACACACTGCTAAAATATTTATAGAACTTACTTAGCTCCAAGAGTGTACCAGGCACATGCCTTTTAGATGCCCAAGGTACTATGCGCGCCAAAAAAAAGTCGTACACCTTGTAGCTTTGTAAATGGTAGGAGTACACCTGTTTTTGTTGAGTGATTTGTGTATTAGCATTTATTGTTTTATTGGGACCATCCTATATAAGAGCAAGTGCTTAGCACATATTCCTGGAATGTGCCTTATATCCTGGTGGAATGCACACTGCATATGCTGGGAACGTGCTACCTACGTATATAGCATGTGCCAGGTACATACCATTGGCATATCAAACTCTGGGTACATGCCTGGTATGTACCTGGTATATACCAGGGCACGTGCAGGGTATGTGCTAGGCACCTGTATGTGCCGGACATTGGCATTTACCAGGCACATGCCTGAAACGTAACTGTCACATGCCAGGCATATTCATATGTAATTTTGGCATGTACCTGGCATCTGCCTGGCATGTAATTGTGCTGCTTGGGAACGAATTGCAAACAATCTGCAGAAAAAAAAATTAATTTTTAAAAAAGGGGCCAAATTCATACTTCCCAAAATTGTTTTAATTTTTTCATGAAAACGGTAGGGGTGCAAACGAAACTAAAATGGGTGCAAACAATTGCAAACGAATTGCAAACGATTTGTAGAAAAAAATATTGAAAGTTTGAAAAAGGAGGGGCAAGTCCACACTGTCCAAAATTGTTTTAATTTTATCACGAAAATGGTAGGGGTGCAAACGAAACTAAAAAGGGTGCAAACAATTGCAAACGAATTGCAAACGATCTGTAGACAAAAAAAATTGAAATTTTGGAAAAGGAGGGGCCAAGTTCACTCTTCACAAAATTGTTTTAATTTTATCACGAAAACGGTAGGGGCGCAAACGAAACTAAAGAGGGTGCAAACAATTGCAAACGAATTGCAAACGATCTGTAGAAATGGAATTTCAAATTTCGAGAAACGAGGGGCTAGTGTGAATGTGGCCCCTCCGAATTTGTATTAATTTTATCTCGAAAACGGCGGGGGTGCAAACGAAACTAAAAAGGGTGCAAACAATTGCAAACGATCTGTAGAAATAGAATTTCAAATTTCGAAAAAGGAGGGGCTACTGTGAATCTGGCCCCTCCGAATTTGTTTTAATTTTATCTCGAAAGCGGTTAAGGTGCAAAGGAAAAGAAAAAGGGTGCAAACAATAGCAAACGAATTGCAAACTATCTGTAGAAACAGAAGTTCAAATTTTGAAAAAGGAGGGGCAAAGTTTACAGAGGTGCAGTTCGCTACTAAATTTTACAGTTGGCTGTAGTGTATAAACTATAAAGTGGTCCGTCAAATTTGTATTATTTATTACAATGTTGCATTTGTTATTATTTCTTCCTGAATTACTACAGTTGACAACGCAACACTTATTGTGGCTTATTGTTGAAAGATGTAACTTATGTACCCAAGCAGCACAATCACATGCCAGGCAGATGCCAGACACATGCCAAAATTACATAGGAATGTGCCTGGCATGTAACAGTTACGTTTCAAGCATGTGCCTGGTACGTGCCAATGTCCGGCACATACAGGTGCCTAGCACATACCCTGCACGTGCCCTGGTATATACCAGGTATGTACATACCAGGCATGTACCCAGAGTTTGATATGCCTATGGTATGTACCTGGAACATGCTATATACGTACGTAGCACGTTCCCAACATATGCAGTGTACATTCCACCAGTATACAGGGCACATTCCTGGAATATGTGCTAAGTATTTGCTCTTATATAGGCTGGTCCAAATAAAACAATAAATGGTAATACACAAAGCACTCAACAAAAACAGTATACTCCTACAGGTTCCAATAACCAACCAAAAACTATTCAATTTTTTCAGTCTTAATAGTCTAAAAAATAAGGTTTTGGTTCGTTATAATTAACCAATATTAGGAATATACAATCTTCCTCAAGTATAATAAATATTTTTTGTGTAAAACAGACAACATTATAATTTGTACACATAAAGTACTGTTTTACTGTTTTACTCGGACTACCAATATTCTTACAACAAATTGGATAGGTTCAAGTAATACAAATGTTTTACATTATGTATAAATAAATATATCATAGGAATGTACCAGAACTGTAATTGTTCCTCTGGTACGTGCTAGGTATATGAGTTAGAAACCATTTAGGATCATTATTTGCGGCATGTGCCTGGTACATGTCATCGGTACATGTACCTTAGGCATCTAAAAGGCATATGCCTGGTACATGCCATCTGTACATGTACCTTAGGCATCTAAAAGGCATATGTCTGGAATGTGCTGGCACATAGTGTGCTGCTTGGGATTATATGACGCTAGTGTCAAAGTCTGTCAAAACCTACGTAGATGACAGTTATGTGACAGTTCGCCTCGCCAGAATTGATAAATACCTTTAAAATATTTGATATAAAATGGAATTTATAAGTCGTAGATAAAACGTCGTATTCGACTCGCACACAACGGATATAAATCGCTCGCATGTTTACACGCTCGCCTACGGCTCGCGTATAAACTTCATGCTCGCGACTTATATCCTTAGTTATGTGCTCGTCAAATAATATACTAATTATGTAAACAAAACATCAGGTTATACAAATTGAATAATTTTTGTTTTAAAATAAGAACCACATAATGATCTACTTATTGCAAAAAAACAATCAAAAAGTATGGAAAATTAAAAAATCATATTATACAGCATTAATGACTGCAAAATTTTACTAACAGTAGTTCAGAATTGCCCAAAACCATTAAAATAAGTTTCATAAAAATTACAAAATATTGATTGAATTACTAAAAATATTATTTGAATGGGTTTAAGCTTACAACTGTGGCTTTGTAATGTTTACAGTGTAAATAGTTTTTAGATATTGCATGAAAACTAAAAAAAATTAATATATTAGTGTTATGAGGTTCTTAAAATAAATGTTCCCAACATATTAAATCAATGATTTTACTTGCTCCAGGGTGCTGAATATGTAGCTACGCTACTGCCCTGGGCAGAAAAGATGTGAGGCCCTAGGAAAAACAGCAACAGCAACATGATTTGCATTGTAATCTGGTTATTATCCAGTACCTACTTCTTTTACTTGTAGCCATGAGAACAATGACTGCCTCGCCTGCCGTTCCTTAAATCCGGCGCAGCAAATAGTGTGTTTACATGCAAAAATAAAATTGTGATATGTTTCCGTAATCTGAAATATTTTTGTACCAAGTCTCGGGAATAAATAGCAAACAAATGCAAAAGATAGTTTTATTGAGATAAATATTATAACAAGTCAAATAAAATAATAAAATACTAAATAAACATTGTTTTCTGGTTATATAAGTATTATATAAAAATGTATAAAAAGAATACACAGCATTTTGAAATATTCCAATAAACTAAATAAACATTCTTGCGTTCACTTGGATATAAAGTTTTAGTGTTAGATCAGTAGTTCATCGCCCACTACGATGGACATCTTCTACGATGAACATAAGAGATACGAGTCATTTTTGTTCAGATTCTCCTCTGAGACTGGGCTCTAATATTAGCCAAATTCATATTTTGGGCAATATCCGAGTCAGTTAAAATAGATTGCATCAACTTTAGAAAACATTTCGCAGCATCGGGAGAGAATTTTGCAACCCTCATAAACAACGCCATCGTAGTTTCAGCCCTCTTCACTTTCACAGCCAGGTCATGCCCTGCTGCTTTTTTTAGGTGCATTTTAGTTAAGCTATGATTAACGATATCCTCTCGACCACGTGTTAGTTCAATCTCACAAGTACAAAATGTACATCTGAAATAGGTGCATAAATAGTAATAAGCACTTGATTACGTTATTAATAAAAACATACTTTGCGAAAGTTGGGCCCTTTTTATTTTTTCCAAGCCATGGAAAGGTCCTTTCCCAAGTATCCTTGTATATCTGGGTAAATTTAGCGCTCTTGGGATATGGATTCATTCTGCAGTTTTCTTTACCACTGGACGACATTTTTGACCAATTTATTTTTGTACTCACGTGAAGACGAAAAACAAAATAGGGAAAGTACAAGTATCAACACAAATCTGGTGTTAATAATGAAGTTAGCGTTTAGCAGTGTTGCCAAATCCAACAGATGCTTATCCACTAGAACCATGATGTAATCTACATCATGGCTATGATGTAATCTACATCATGGCTAGAACGCATGGGCGCCCGCAGAGAGGGGCAAGGGGGTGCACTTGCAGCTCCCTGGCTTTTGATTCAACAAGGGGAATGATCAACAAGAAAAAATCATGAAATACATGTTGATTTATAACTAATGGTAAAACCATTTAAAATTTAATAAAAAAAAGTAATAAAATAATAGAACTTAATAATAAAATAATTAATAAACTTCTGAATTTACACATAAAAATTTATAGATGTTCAAGTACAAAAGAAAAAAACAGAAACAAACAAGTGATAACTGATTATGTTCAATTTTTGCAAAAGTTGACCGATTAAAATACGTTTGCTATTCGAATGGCAAAACTCCGAGCGTCGAAGGGCTATTAGGTTGTTTAATTACCTACAATTTGTGGTATGATAGAAATGTATGCAACAATTTTTGCATAAGTTATAAACATTTTTCACTCGCTGTTTGAAATAGGTTTGCTATTCGAATGGACATTATCGTCATTTAAGGGTTGTTGTCCATGGCACAAATCTCCAAACATCGAAGGGCTACTGGATCTTTTAATTACCTACAATTTGAGGTATGATAGAAATTTATGCAACCAGTTTTGCAAAAGTTATAAACTATTTTCTTTAGCAACTGATTGAAATACGTTTGCTATTCGAACGGATATTATCGCCATTTAGGGGTTATCCATGGGGCAAAACGCCGAGCGGCGAAGAGCTACTAGATATTTTAATTACCTACAATTTGAGGTATGATGGAAATTTATGCAACAATTTTTGCAAAAGTTATAAACATTCTTCTTTAGCAACTGTTTGAAATACGTTTGCTATTCCAACGGACATTATCGCCATTTAGGGCTAGTTTTCCATGAGGCAAAACTCTACGTCTTTTAATTACCTACAATTTGAAGTATGATAGAAATTTATGCAACAATTTTTGCAAAAGTTATAAACATTTTTCTTTAGCAACTGTTTCAAATACGTTTGCTATTCGAACTGGCATTATCGGCATTTAGGGCTAGTTTTCCATGGTGCAAAACTCTACGTCTTTTAATTACTTACAATTTGGAGTATGATAGAAATTTATGCAACAATTTTTGCAAAAGTTCTAATCAATTGGCTTTTTATACCAAAAGCGGAACGGTAGCTCCGGTTTCCGTTATTTTCCCTACTTTTTGGAGTTGGCAACTCTCAACCCAACAACCCATGGCCAGCTTTTATTTTGCACCCATCCTGGAAATATTTGTGCGGGCGCCCATGCTATAATGCTACCTTTTTCGACTTTTATCTACTAAAATTCTACTAGATTTTCACTACTTCCACTAAAATGTTCTACTATATTTTAATAGTGGACAAAAACTTCGTATTTAATTATTTAATAATACAAAATATTTTTTTCATTTGTAATTTTAATATTTCAGTTTGTTTTTATGTTTTCACTCGACTGAATTCAGCTGGTTACTTTTTATTATTTGCCACCTTAGCTTGTAGATGTAGATTTTATACAGGTTTGTCAAAATTACCGGAACAATTAAGTGTTGTCGAGCATACAGAGATCACGACCATGGCTATTAACACACAAAAATGTGAACAAAAACATTTCACTACCTTAAAGCGATAGAGATTTTTCAGAGTGTATGCAAAATAACACAAAACGAAAATGCTGCAAAACAGTTAATGGCATAGTCCTTAATATTACGTCACCATTTAATAGTAAAAAAAAATTTAGCCCCCACCTGGAACATTTTCAAACGGCGCCCATGGTTGTATGTATAGATATATACTTACACATATATAGTTAAAGCATTAACTCAAACATTAATAATTGCGTTGACCAACTCACTACGTCTACTTTCACCGACGTCTCGTGGACAACAACACCGGTCACCGGCAGTACCAACACGCGGCACTGATCGGCGTCCGGCAGTTTATGCGGCACATGCGTAGGTAGGAGGTAGTCGCGTTGTTTCAAACGAGTTTAGGACGTTAGGTCCGTGTTTGATTGATTATTCTTAAATAGTTGGATATTCGCATGGTATTCATTGCACGAGTTTTTGGGGTTAGGGTTAGAACATGGAATACCGGGTAGAATAGGCAACTGACAACATGCCGATAACTTAACAAAAATTTTCGGCGGGTAAGCACTAAGCACCCTTAAGGATGGCGTTTGCCTGGCAAAAGATGACAGTAAATGTTAAAATTGGCTTTACTTATTTGATATTGCAGTTAGATTGACTACGTGATTTGGGGTATAACTGTCACATGATGGGAATGTATCAGAACTGTAATCGTTCCTCTGGTACGTGCTAGGTATATGAGTTAGGAACCATTTAGGAACATTACTTGCGGCATGTGCCCGGCATATGCCTGGTACATGTCATGTGTACATGTACCTTAGGCATCTAAAAGGCATATGCCTGGTACATGCCATCTGTACATGTACTTTAGGCATCTAAAAGGCATATGCCTGGAATGTGCTGGCACATAGTGTGCTGCTTGGGTAGTTACATCCTTCAACAAAAAGTTAAAATGTTAGTTTTGGTTGATAATAGAATAAAACTATGCCAAGGTGCCAAGTTCCAGAAATCAATTCGACATTTATATTTAGTAATGCTAAAAAATACATAATTTAGGTTGCTATCGACAATCCAAAATCGACGAACGGAGAACTTCAACTTCATGAGAGTGAATGCAAACGCCATACACGCAGCGGCATCTCCCGGTGGATTATGTAAGTGCCAACGACATAACCTATTTTTTCCAGTCCGCAAAATTTAAATATTACTCGCATACCCGTGTCACCAAATAATTAAAAAGAATGATTGATCAGTTCACATGAAACAATGTGGCGATTATTTCAGTGCTCGCATGCAACGGTACATAGCTTTTTAAGGTACAATGTAACCTTTAATTACCCATTTATAACTAAATTAGTTGCATAATATCTTTTTATTACAGATCTTGTAAGCCGTTAACATTTAAGAACTACTTTAGTTTTAAAGCAGGAAATTTTCTACGGACACCTGCTACGAGATGCCCCCAACAAAAAAGTCTGTTTACATTACCTCATATTACAAACATATGCCTGGTATTGTCCGGTGGTTGCATAGTACAAGTATATTTAAATAACAAGGTATGGTGCGAAGCAAAGACTCATGGTCGGATGTCGCATTATAAGAACTCACCGGACGCTCACTTGAGGTTCAACTGGTCCAAGTTTTGGGAATATTTAAAGCCACATTTATTGTATTTAGTTGCAGCGATAATTGTAAGTATTTTATTGATTGCGGCATTAGTTTTATTATATTTACAAAGTTGTAGGGTGCCTTGGCTGTAGCTATTTTGAATATACAAATTCCCCAATTGATGGGAAAGGCTATTAATGTTATCGCAGAGTTTAACGCTGAAGGTAAGGATAGTGATAGTTTTATGAAAGAAATGAAGGCACCTGCTATTAAATTGGTGGGAATGTATGTGGCTCAGGTAAGAATTTCCAATGTATTGTTAAAACAATAATGTAGTGGACCATTTTTTTATAGTCATTGTGCACGTTTTTCTATATTTATATGCTATCTAACCTTGGTGAAAAAGTTGCCTTTCAAATGAAGAGCGATTTGTTCGCTTCGATAATTAGGCAGGATATAGCATTTTTTGATCAACAAAGAACGGGAGAAATAATCCACAGGTGAGAATTTTTTTCTTTTTTGTAATGATATACTATTTTCTTACTATGTACGTTACAGCAATAGCAATTGATTAAATAAAAATAAAATTAAATTACTGTCTGAAAAACTCTTTTGGATTGTGATATTTTTATAACTTTTGATAATTGATTTTCTTTAAATAATACTGGACAATAAAAAACAAAGAAGTTTTTTTATTGATGCTGTTGCATTCAGATGGTTTCAGGCTTGTAAATTCTGAAATATTTTAAAGTTGAAGAATATTCCCTTAACTTAACTTAACTTAACTGTGAGATGTACTTGTTTGTTATTTCAGAGCAATTGCCAAAAAATCCAGCAGTCGATAACATCAGGAATAGAGAGAACTTTCTCTTTTAAAAACATTCAAGTTGTTAGGTTTGAGAATAATTCAATTTGAATTTGTGACCTGCTTGTTGGATTCGATAATAAAAAATTTTGTGTAGAAGAATAAAATAATTTGTTAAAATATAAGCCCAATATGAGAATGTGCCACAAGGCTTTACTACTATATTTATTTGAATTTATTATATATTTACTATTTGAGTTTTGAAAAAATAAACCTTATAAATCATTGAATGAACAGTATCCCCTTTATTTGATCAATATAACTCTAAAGAAATGTAAGAACCTTCTCTGTGTTCATTTTATTGATGAACCAGGAGACTAAATTAACATCACAATTATTTTTTTAGTTCTGTTAGTCTTGATATGAACATACATATAAAATTGATTACAACAAAATACCTTTGTTAATAGTTTTTTTCCCTTATCTCTCCAAGCAGTCAATGGATTTTGAGTGTGTAAATGGCTATCGGGAGCTGCGTAAATAAAACGACTTTACTTTTTATTCTGACGTTTCGGTTTATTCTTCAAACCTTACTCATAGCTACAAAGATATACACAATTATTACAATATCAACACAACTATACTAATATTTACCTTAAAAGTATGCCAAACGATTAAAATACTTTAGTAAAGTAAATTATATAATAAATTTATAGACATGTACCATTATAGGCTGACAACTGATATTCAGGATTTTAAAAGCAGTTTTAAACAAACTGTATCGGGTGGTTTAAGGGCAGCTACACAAATAATTGGCTGTTCGATATCTTTGGTTTTAATTTCGCCCCATATGACAGTCTTCACCTTACTTTGCGTGCCATCGGTCATTGTTGTCGGCACTATTTTTGGAGCAATGCTGAGGAAAACATCAAGAAGAGCCCAAGCACAGGTACGTCACTAATCTTCAACTATTTCAACTAATGTTCAACTAGTGTTCTGGATGTCATCTTGATAGAAAATATAATAATAGGGTTTAATACCTTTACAATTTTGTTTTTTTCTTTGTTAATATGGCTTATAAAAAGGTTATTAGATATATTTTATTTAGGTAGAAAAAACAACTGCAGTAGCTGACGAAGCTATAGCAAACATTCGAACTGTGAGAGCATTTGCAATGGAAGACCAAGAGCAGGAATTATTTGACGCTGAAGCTGAGCTTGCCATGGAGTTGAACCAGAAATTGGGTTTTGGTATCGGTATTTTCCAAGCAGGAACAAACATGTTTTTGAATGGGTAATCCAATATTTCAAAACCAATTTTCAAAATTTATAATAATATAAAAAATTTCAAGTTATTATTATACAAAATTTGTTAATTTATTCACTTATACAAATCCAATACCTCAAATTTTAGTATGGTATTATCAACTTTGTGCATGGGAGGTTATCTGTTATCCACAAACCAGCTGACGGCAGGAGACATGATGGCATTCCTGGTGTCGTCCCAGACTATACAGAGGTCACTAGGACAGATATCGCTGCTCTTTGGGTCTGTTATTAGAGGTACCGCTGCGGGAGCGCGGATTTTTGAGGTGACAAAATTTTGTAAGTTAAATAAGATGATACCATGATTGTTGTTTATTTATGGCAGTACATTGAGATGGAGCCATCAGTTAGCTTGAGAGGTGGTAAAATTATACCGTACCACTCGTTGAGGGGTGAAATTGAGTTTAAAAACGTTACGTTTTCATATCCAAGCAGGCCAGAGCAAGTAAGTTTGAATTTTACAAACTGTAATAAAAAAGTGAAATTTCGACATTAGTATGTTGTCGTTAACATATTATTTCTAGGTTGTACTAAGAAACTTCAACCTGAAAGTTCCTCCTGGAAGAACAATTGCTATTGTTGGTGCATCGGGAAGTGGCAAGTCGACTATAGTGGCGCTTATAGAGAGGTTAGATTTTACTTTTTCATAATGCTAGGAAACAAAAAGCTGTAAATAATCTTAGCACTATAGAGCTCCTGGTTCAAGTGTAGGCCAAGACTGTATGTTTTTAATTAAAACATGGATAATGTTTTGTGAATAATTAATGATAAATGAATTGCTTCATAAAGACATTTATAAAAATGTTTTAAGTAATTGTTGTTCCTCAAGGTTTTACGATGTCAGTTCTGGTGAAGTGACATTGGATGGTGAGAATGTTCATAACCTGGATCCGTCGTGGTTGAGACAGCGTGCCTTGGGTCTAATTAGTCAAGAACCGATACTGTTTGGTACATCAGTGATGGAAAATATCCGATACGGAAAGCCATCAGCCACCGACTCCGAAGTTAGGGCTGCAGCAAAAATGGCAAACGCTGAAGAATTTATCAGCACTTTTCCAAATGGATACAACACCCTTGTTGGAGAGAGGGGTGCTACGCTATCCGGTGGCCAAAAGCAGAGAATTGCCATCGCTAGAGCCTTATTGAAGAATCCATCAATTCTGCTTTTGGATGAAGCTACTAGGTAATAGTGAACTTTTTTTGCACATAATTCTGTAGATGTAGAAACATGTACCTGTACTCAGGGGCGCCGTTACGTATGGGCAGGGGGGGGGGGGCCCTTGCCCCCCCCCTGGATTTCGAACCCAACTACCGCTACGCGAAAAAAGAAAAAGATAGGGGTGGGCGAGAAAGTTGTGATCGATCTTTGATCACAATTGAAGAATGAGAAATAGATCGCAGCGATAAATCGGTTATTATCACATCAGATGGATCTTTTGATCATAGATCAGGTTGATATTTTTGATCAGATCGATCTCGCAAAACTCAAACCGAATTGAAAGCTATGTATTTATTGAACAGACAGGTCGG
The DNA here is from genome assembly GCA_963966075.1 of Aphodius sticticus. NCBI lineage: Eukaryota > Metazoa > Arthropoda > Insecta > Coleoptera > Scarabaeidae > Aphodius > Aphodius sticticus. The sequence goes on along the minus strand of OZ014507.1, from coordinate 51,144,219 downwards.
TCGCCGCTCGGCCTGTGTGTAAAATATTTTCGCGGCTAGGCTTAAAAGTTATTAACTAAACCCTTAGCGGGCAATTAGCATCTTTCGTGTCCCTACAAGGATGCAAAAATGACATTTTCGTATAGTGAAGGATGAAAAAAATTACTAGATAAATGATGACTATTCCGATTATTATCGGCTATTGTCACCAATGTCAGTTTTATTAGATATTGCGATATTGCCCTCTTGTAACAGTCGCGAAAGAGCCTGACAAGGTACGGTATCTAAATTTTCCGCTGTAGTCTAAAATAAGTATTGTTGTATGCACTTTTATTTGATCAGACTTATTAGATTCCATTACTTCGTAATTTTTGGCACTGCTGAGCAGTTTATCTTAATTACACTGGATGTTAAACTAATAAGCGTAGAATATATAGATAAGGTATAATAGTCAGCTTTTGATAGTAGGCCAACTTTTGATAACGAACTCATGTCCAGATAGACGCCGTTCAGGAACTGCAGAGAGCCGGAATATTGTAGCAACTTCAGAAATTGCTTTAGTAAAGTAGGTTGTATGAAGTATCATAGAATAACTATTTTAAATTCAAATAATTTGAAACGATTTAAGGATAACCCATTATTGGCCAAAATTGGTACCAAAATTACAAAACATTGGTTAATGAAAATGGAGTTTCAAAAACGTTAAATAATAAAAAAAACTTTCAGACAAAAGTTATTTGGTATTAAAAGGGCCATCCTATGATACATGACAATAGATCCTGTTTGTAATATTGGTACCATTTTCTGACTGTCTACAGTCAATGACACAATGACACAATACATTTCCGTACATGAGTTCGTTCAAAAGTTAGTAGTTGACCTAACATTGTCGCCTTACAAATGTTCAAGTATAATGGTAAAAGAAAAAAATATTATTTTGTCGTCGATTATCCTTAACACAGAATTTTCAAATTAATCCACTTTTCTCTACATTTAGTCATTATTTCTCGTTAACGGGGTAAATTTGAAAATAATATTGTTGCCTTTTTATTGTTTATCAATTTGTTATTAAGATATTGTATCAGAGCTCGATGAACACGAGCTAGAAATTATTATATAAAATTAAGAACAATTTCTCCTAGCATATTAAAAAGTAATAAAAACGCTACAATATTGGTTGAAAATCATACAAAATCTTAAATTCTAGAATAAGAGTTCAATAATTCAGAAACAAAATATATTTACAATTATTCATTAAAAATATTAATCCCACATTAATAAACGATAGAAAGACGGCAAAATGACTTGAAAGTCAAGTGTTGTCGAGCATACAGGGATCAGGACAATGGATGGTTACTAGCCATAGCACACAAAAATGTGAACAAAAACATTTCACTACCTTAAAGCGAAAGAGATTTTTCAGTGTATGCAAAATAATACAAGACGAAAATGCTGGAAACAGTGGAACATCTTCCCCCCTGGAACATTTTCAAACGGCGCCCATGCCTGTACTACTTAGTAAACATTTTGTTTAGTTATGTTACTTTCTCTCGTAACTTCAAAAGCTTACTTATGCCCTCTTATGTTTTGTTTTCATGGTTTGCTATCTTTTTTTTAATGTAGTGCATTGGATACCGAGTCTGAAAAAATCGTTCAGAAGGCTTTGGAACAGGCCAGTCAAGGACGCACAGTATTGGTTATCGCTCATAGGTTATCCACCATTCAAAATGCTGATTTGATCGTTGTTGTAAATAATGGGAGCATAGTTGAGGTATGTTTAAAAAAAAAGTGACATTTGTAAAAAATTTGTCTAACTATTCTTTGTTTCTAGATGGGAACTCATGAACAATTACTTAGACTGAAAGGGTATTATTGGACTCTAACTTACCAACAGCAAAATATACCAGGAGGTTAAAAAGTTGGGGAACATTTGTACAATATTGTATTTGTTAAGTATTTTGAAATGTAAATATATTGTTGAGTAAAAAGGTGATTAAGTGTATATTTTTTTAGTCTGCAAAATTTCAATTATGTTTTGCAGTAAGACAAACTTACGCAAATTACATAAACAATAAATGCTATTCTGTCGATTAGAGCTCCAAACAGAATCCAAGTGAATTGAATTGGGTCTTCTGTAGACTGTTGAGTCATCAATTTACCATATTCCTTTATTTTCTGAAACACATCAAAAGTAATAGGCCATGACATGTTGTTTGACATAAAACTGAAAATGCATTTTATAGCATAAATCACATGTAACACACCTACCTTTGAACTTGGCAGGAGTAGAATTTGTTGAATTTTCACATTCATCAAGATGGCGCATAATACGCTCGGTAGAGAATACTTGTGGTTGTTTCTTGAAATGTTAATAACAATTGCGGATATAAATATTGAGACAGTCACTCCTATGTACGTGTGATTGTAGAGTAATACTGAAATAAAAAAAGATAATAACAATGCATAGACATTATGTAAAAAATACCTATTCGCGGTACTTCTTCTGGATGACCTGGTAGACCTAATGCAATCTGAATTATAACAGCGGTTATGAGAACCATGTTAAAAGAAGCTAGTGTAATTTTCAAGTACCCAAACGGTGATACCCAAAATGTTAGCAATAAACAAACTGTTACAACTGAAATCGAAAATGTATTAGTATTACTATATTTGACTGGCAGAGTACTTTATTTACCAATTAACGGACCAGTGTAAACAATCTGATAAACATTCGACATTCTTTTTAATGTCAAAGCAACTTCCAATGCTGGCTTGTCTACCTCACTTATATTATCATAATGGAAAATTTGTGCTGCATCTACGGTCCATTCCGTGTTGTATTCTAAGCTTTCCTGAAAACAAATTTCATTCACAATTTGTATGGCCAAATATGTGTGTTGTGTAATATTACCAATTCCGATTCTGAAGAAACTAAACTCAGTGTAACCTTATTTACATCGTAACTAAAAAATCCAAAAGATAATACACAAGTGTGAGTATCTGCAGGCCATTTTCCCAAATCGTTGGTTTTGCATCTGACGCTGAAGGTGACAGGGGATTCACAGGATACCTCCCCATTATACGAGGAATGCAGTATGGCATTTGTTCGCACCTTTTCATTGCCATCTGCCGATCTGTAGACAGTAAATAGATATGTGTTTACCGTATAAATATTTCATTGGAGCCATATAAAGGCGAATAGATGTCTTTCCATGAAAGTTATAGTGTGATAATGTTATAATACAATATAATATGCATTCATATAATTGCATACATTCTACATACACTACCGCTATTGGCGGCTACTAAATCACAACCTAGTTTTTAATATTCCTCTATTTTTGAATTCATAAAATTGACTGAGCTAGTGAACGATTTTCTCACCAGACTTTATACTCTTCAAATTTTGCACATATACATACACTACCCAGATAACAATCGTGCGAGCACGAAATCATCACGCGTAATTTTTCGGTGCGATGAGTGCAATATCGCTCGCACGCGTGCGCTTTGTATCGACACGCATGAATGCCGATCAAAACGATACACAATGCGTCGCACGTTCGGCACGATGCGTCGTCCGTGACGAATAAAACGCACGGGTGCGAGCGATATGCGCCGCATATCGACACTCGAGTGAGAATGCGGGCGATATGAACCTCCATTGATGACGCATCTGCGTGATCATATGAACGCACGTGCGGTTGCAATTGCATCATAATGCGTCGCACGATTGTTATCTGGGTAGTGATGGGAAAAATATTTTTTTCCCGGCTCTGCCCAGCCCGTCCCGACATAACCACGGCCTTGCCCAGCCCGCCAGGCCTGACAGCCCGGTTTAGCCCGGTCCGATAGCCTGATCGGTCTGGTCGACCCGGTTCGGCCCAAAAGCCCGTTCCGGTCCGAAAGCCCGACCCCTTCCGTAATTCCTATCCGGCCCGAAAGCCCGTTCTGGTCCGATTCAGTCAAAACTCCGTTCCAGCGCAAGATCACGTTCTGGCCTCAATGCCTGGTCCGGCCCGAAAACTCCACCGGGCCCTAAATCTCGGGATGGGCCAACCTATGTATAAAATTATAAAGCATCTGGTCCAGTTGGGCCCGATATAAACAGTTTTAGCCTACCCGCTTGGTGTCTGGACTCTGGAGTCTCTGGACCAACGTTTCCCAAGCGGGGTTCCGCGACATGTCGTCAGGGGTTCCGCCAACACACAGGAGCTAGGAGATATAGAAGAGCTATACAAGCAGAGCAGAAAGAGGTTAAGGAGCGCTATCAAGAGAGCTAAGAAGGAGGCATGGAAGAAACTAGTGGACGAACTAAACGAAAATACATGGGGAGATGCATACAAAATAGCCTGCAAACAAATGAAAACGTTCCCGACTCTCGCTCTGACAAAGGAAAAAACATAAGAAATAGTCCGTAGCCTCTTCCCAACAGCGCCAACAATAAAATGGGAGAGACAAAATAAGAATAACTTGAGAAAGCAGCACAAGACGGTCACGAAAGACGAGGTGGAGCGCGCGGCTAGGGAGATTAGAACAAGGAAAGCACCTGGCCCAGACGGCGTCCCGGCAGAAATTGTAAAAATGATGCTTTTACAAAAGATGGAGCTCTTCAGAGCATTCTTCGACCGATTAATAAGGAGCGGAGACTTCCCAACAGTATGGAATAACGCGAAGCTGACACTGGTGGAGAAACCCAAGGCAGCAAGTGACCCATCAGCAGAAACAAAATACCGCCCTATATGTCTGATAACTTCATGGGCTAAGGCATATGAGATTATCATCAGGAACAGACTGGTCAAAGAAACAGAAAAAGGAAAGTTATCAAAATATCAATATGGCTTCCGGAAAAAAAAGATCGACAGTCGACGCGATTGAAAGAGTGATAGACCTCAACACGGAATGTGACAAGTTCAACAAAGGCAAAAGGAGATTCTGCATGATGGTGACGATTGATGTGAAGAACGCCTTCAATTCGATCCGGTGGGATAAGATTGTTGATGCCATGGTGAGAAAGGAAATGCCGCAATACCTTATCCAATGTACTAGGCAATACTTGAAAGACCGAACAATAACATACCAGAAAACCACTTTCGAAATGAAAAGACGAGTCCCACAGGGATCTATCCTGGGTCCCATTATGTGGAACGTGGTGTACGACGACATACTGGATTTACCTACGAAAAACAACATCCGTCTGATTGCATACGCTGATGACCTGGCGGTGGTTATACAAGGCTGGACAAAGGAACAGATAGTAATGGATACGGAAGAGGTGCTTAACGATATAGAGGAGTGGTTTAGGGAGAAGGACCTTGAGATAGCATACCAAAAGATAGAGGCGATACTGGGCAGGGGAAGAAACGCGGTCTATGACAGAATTCCAATTCGGAAGCAGCAAAATACGAACAGCACAGTCTCTTAAATACCTGGGAGTCATGATGGACAGAAACTTAAGGTTTACGTCACACGTAAAATACGCAACGAAGAAGGTTGAAAGGACCGTACAAGCTCTGAAAAGAATAATGCCGCGGGTAGACGGACCAGCTAGCAAGAAGCGGAAAATAATTGCACTAACCGCGGAAAGCATACTATTGTACGCGTGTACAACCTTGAAAGACGCACTCAAGTATCAACAATACACAGATATGCTGATTGGAGCGCAGGGAAGAACGAACATCTTGATAACTGGGGCGTACAGGACATCATCGTCGATAGCCCTCTCAGTGATAGCCGGAGTTATTCCAATTGATCTGAAGATCAAGGAAAGGAGGAGAGAGACGAGACCATCCTGGAGTGGCAGAAAAGATGGAATGAGGAGAGGACGAGAGTCCAGTGGACCAAAACACTGATCAAAAACATTAACCCATGGCTCAACAGAGGCCACGGAGAGGTTAATTATTATTTAACCCAGTTCCTCACAGGACACGGGTCGTTCGGTACATACCTTCACCGTATAAAGAAACGACAGGACAACTTGTGCGGCGCCTGCAGAGTTGAGGATGACCCAGAGCATGCTATTTTCGCCTGCAGACTAATAGTGCCTGAGAAACAACGAGTAGAAGCAGCAGTGGGAGGAGAGATCACACCAGACAACGTGATAGAGGAGATGTTGGAGGACGAGACGAAGTGGAAAACAATAGAGGAGTTCATAGTTGAATCTATGAGAGAGAGAGATAAAGAAGAGAACAGAGTTGATGAAAGAGGAAAGACCGGACGTAGCTAGAGGAAGTGATGGATGAACCCTTGCGGGTGTACCGCTGCTCTACAAAGTTACATGGAGGGGTTTTTAGTGAGTCAAATCTCACACTCCCGGCACATAACATCGTAGCCGGCGCCTTTTGAAGGTTTTCCCCTGACAAAAAAAAGGGTTCCGCGGAAAAATAGTAACAAAACGCAGGGGCGGCCGCCGGTTCATGGGCACATTATTCCGTGTTATTTTTATCTATTATTTTACCATGGCATTATTATTTGAAATATTGGATTAATAAACAAGTTGAATTCATGAATAATTTTGATTTGGACCTCTTCTAACCCAACAAGCCACTGTTATTTCGATATTACATCCAACGGGCAACATTCTAGACTATTCATTAACTTCAATTGACAATATTACTTACAATTATCTGTTACATAAAAATAAAATAACCTCCAGAAAACAACAATCTGGCAGAGTTATTGGTCAAACTCTAACATTATTTGTTTTCAATATTTTTGCCAAATGTGTGACAAAATAAACCTATAATTTGAATCTGCTGTTAGGAACTAGCGGTAGTGACGTCATTGTATGCCGGTCGTTCGTTGGAGGATGACGGATGAGACAACGCTCTAGTCTAGCAACCGTGATGCGCCCCTCCATTTGAATGAAAAATGTAATCGGAACCTGTATTTTCCTGCGAGTTTCGCAACTGTATAATCTGTGCCACTGCCAATACTACTAATGAGAACGTACCTTAACTGAAAATTTATCCGTTAGAGTAGGGCTGGGAAAAAATCGTTTGATCGATTTGTTCGATCTGATCGATCTCCAATTGTGATCGAAGAGCGATCACAAACTTCCAAGATCGCCGACCCCTACGTTAGAGTCCTGTCAAACGGCCGCCAAAATGAAAAGTAGCTCACAATCCACAGAATGTCTCCAACCGAGTGTAGTCGCAAATAACATCCTCTGTCTTACACGACCCCTTAGTGTCATTTCGCGTTCGCACTGCCCCAGTGTGAGAACCACTGTATTTGAGTAAAAGTAGAATATAGTTTTTTTAGGGCAGAATTTTATATAGATTAATTTTGTACAGGTGCTAAAGTGTAAATCGTGAGCGTCTTGCGGTAAAACGCTACTAACAGCGAACGTGCACGTTAAGGATGGCTTTTAGGGGGTTTATGACCGGCGTAACCGATTATTGGCATGTCGTTTGCACAGATGCAAGGTATATTTGTGCAAACTTTGAAGCGGTATAAAATCGGGCTACGCTAGTAATTTCAGTGGATCTTCATTACGAATTAAAATGGGAAATAGCCGACACTATAAATGAATACTTTGCAGACATCGGAAAAGAATAAGCTGGAATAAAAAAAATAAACAAGGACAACTGCAACGATAAACAAACATATAAAATTGCGCCACACGTTGAAGAAATGAACGGAGTCATAAGCCAAATAAAAAAACCGCACCAGGATACGACAAAATAACCACTCCAATAATCAAGAACAAAAAAATCAAGAACGCTAACACGAATATTAGTAAACATAAGAAACAAGACTACAGAGACTGGATAATACCAATATTGTATACAAGTAACCGCAATAAATCATATCTGCAAACCCGGAGACAAAACAAAGCAGAAAACTATCGACCTGTAGCCCTATTATCGACCCTGAACAAACTGCTAGAAAATGATCGTACAGATTCGGGAGACACAACACCTTGAGAAATATAATATTTTAGATAAACAGCAATGTGTAGGGAACAGGAACTATTTCGGCTGCATCCCATCTCATTAAAGAAATCAAACAGATTAACCGAGAAAAACGAAGAAGGCCGTCAGCACCATGTCAAAAAGAGGCCTAATGAAGAACCTGGAAGACATTATACATATAAAAGGGAATAAACTCGAAATTTATCGATTCGTAGCCCTCTGACAGCTCATACATCGCTCCCGCGAAGTATGTGAAGTATGTGGTGGAGAGATAATACTCTACAAGATCCGGTACATCGGTTGGTAGACCTAGGGGGACAAGTGTTGTCCGAAGGCCTTCGACTGACTCTTTAAGGTGCTCTTACACGACGCCACTTTTCGTATTGCGCAAGTTAAAAAATGGCGCAATTCTTATATTGCAATGTGTGAACAACGGTGCAACTATAAATATTGCGACACTTTCAGTACAGCGCGCAATTTTTTAAAGTTGCGTACAGCTAAAATGTTGCTGCGTGTAAACAGATACAGACACGGTACTAGCGCCACACAGAAATGGACCGACGTGGTGGTCCACTTCCACTTTAGTGGCGCAACATATAGTAGATGTAGGTATATACGGTTGTGTTGGTTAAACATCGATAGTTGGCGTGTCCGATAGTTATCGATAGTATCGTTAAAACTATCGATACTATCGATAACTATCGAACTTCAACAAAGTAAAAACTTATCAAATTGATATTTTGTAAATAGAGGATGCTAACCGATAAATATTCTCTAAACAAAAAAGAACATAAATAAATATTTATTATTTCAACATACAATGTTAACAACAGAAACAAGCTAAAATAAATCCTTCTTCTCTGAAAAGAATTTCGAATAAATATGACATTCTAAAAAAACAGATAAATAAATATTACAATAAATATTCCAACTAAACTCCTCGTAAATAAACAACTGATTTTATATTTTCCGCATAATGCACATTTAGCAAAATTTTCATTCTACTTGTAATTCCCAACCCAAGACTTTTTGTTCGAATAATTTTTTTGCGTTCATAAAAATTGTCATTGATGGGAATGTTAGGTTAAACTTAAAATGAAATTTCTCTACATTTAGATCCTCCTATTATCGTTCTTGGGGACTTTTTCCTGTAGGTTCGACAAAATATGCAATAATACGCGGCAACGTTAAAATTTCAATAAGTCAGTAGGGCTGTTAAAGTAAAAGAATCCACAAGTCTACTTCACTTTATCCTCAAGTTCTGCGATAGGCTATAGTTGAGCCTTTTCCTACAAAAGCGGCCTTGAATAGCTCATTAACAATTGCTCATAACACGCACACTGCTTTAGTCCTCTCATCGGCATCAGAATCTGAATCGATTTTTTTATGAAATAAACAACACAGTATCACTATCGCCGTATAAAACTTAATGAGGCAGAATATAAACACAACCACTACAAGTACGAGGGTGCGCAGTCGTTCCTTGAGCAATTCTTGACATCCGACGTGCCACTTTTATAAGTTGCAGCAATGAAAAGTGGCGTGTACTGTGTGAATAGCATCGCAAATTTTAAAATGTGTGGCTGCCACTTGGCGCTGGCGCTAGGCGAAAGTAGCGCAACTTTTGACTGATTTTATCTCACGTGTGAACACAACATGCCATTTCATAGTGTCGCAATAGAATCTCGCGCAAGAAAAGTGGCTACGTGTAAGAGCACCTTTAACCGGAACACACATAAAGAGTGATGTTACGTCGACACTTACGAGTATATCCTGCGGGTCAATGACAACTTCCGTCAGAATCTGAATAAAATGTTCAGAGTTCTTGACAAAAGATGTAGTTTGTCCTATAAACGGTTGAGTGGTTTTCGAAAAGTATTTTTCCAACAAATAGGTTAGGGAGCCTATTGCGCTGACGATTGGTCTCAAAGGTACGTTATCCTTGTGGATTTTTGGCAAACCGTAGATCCTAGGTGCCCTGGGGGCTTGAACAAAAAGGCTTCTTTGTTCCTGTTCGGGAATCGATGATGACTTAACCACTTCCTTCACTCGTCCTCCTATCTTATCTGTTGGGTCCTTGGCAATTTTACGGTACGTATTTGGTCCAATAGATCGTTCATCTTCCTGTTGTAGCCCGCTTGTTCAATATCACCATTGCATTCCCTTTGTCCGCTGGTAGTACTGTGATATCCTTGATGGTCTTCAGAGAGTACTTCTCTTCTTTGGTAATATTGTTCTTCGGCGGAGTAGCTTTCCTAATGATCCTCGAAACCTCTTGACGAATGTCCTCTGCTTGTACACCTGGAATTTTGTACAATGCGGCTTCTACGTCAGAATGGATACACCAAGTCTGACATACGGGTTGTCACACAAAGAAAACCGCAAGTCTCAGAGGAGCCGCAAGAGTCAAAGAGTCAAAGGCTTGCTTACCATACGTAAGTGGGGTATGAGAAAGAATCGGTAGATTACTGAAAGAATCGGGTAGCACGGTAAGGTACGGAGCACCAGCTAAGGTAACCCAAAGGATATCACACCACTCCTGAAGAACGAAGGGGTATACAATATAACATGTAAGTGTGGAACATGCTATGTAGGACAGACAGGACGAAGCATCGACTGTCGAGTCAAGGAGCACAGTAGAGACACCCGGCTAGGCAAGATTCAACAGTCCGCTGTTGCTCAACACTGTTGCCATGAGTCGGGACACAAAATAGATTTCGATGACGTGAAGATGTTGGCAAGGGTTGGTAATTATCATCGAAGGCTTATGAGAGAAGCCATCGAAATTTACAAACATCCTGACAACATCAATCGCGAGGACGGCACTGACATTAGTAGGGTCTGGAAATCAATCCTAACGCGGTCCGGTGGAAAAGCACATGGCAGCTCCAGATGTGCGCAGTGAGGTGTATATTTAGGTATATAAGGGAGATTTCTTTGGTAGGTCTTCAGTATTCAGTTAGCTCTGAAGAAGCGAGCAACATGGTTCGTGAAACGTCAGCATTTACAAATCTTGTCATACGGCATAACCCGGAAACAGTTTATTTACTAAATTATATATGATATTTTCAGTATTTTCATAATTATGGTATATCTTCCATGGTAGATTGTATTAGAAGCGATAATTATTTATCAAAATATAAGCTAAACTCACGAGAGAAGTCTCAAATCTGGCGTCCAAATTTGGAAAATAGCTGCGTTTAAAGAAGTTATTTCGCCATACTCCTCAGGATTCCAAATTAACTTTTGATCAACCCAAAGCTACAAATTGTCATTGCTGCAGAGACATTTATGTCCTTATTTAGCTCATATCTCTTACCAGTCGCATAGTGAATTTTGACTCCAATATTCCTTTTTTCTCATCCTATAATTTATTGATAAAACAAAAATCTATCACGAACTAAAACAACAAATTACGAACCAATTGTACAAATAATGGATATAGCCAAATATTGACGTTTATCATATCTGGGTCTTCCAACACTGGCCTTAAGAATGGGTCGTAATTAGTCAAGAGATCATTGGCCAATTTTTCTTTGTCTGTTAGCATCTTCTCCACTCCCTAAAATAAAGAAATGCGCCAATTAATGTACCAATAAAAGCTATTCCAGATAACTGTTGTTACTTTTGCTGTATTTTGTCCACAATCAAAAAACCATTTGGCTTCCACGCCGGGCCATGTGCTCATGCTAAAATACTGCAATGGAAGTGGATCAGGATCTTTCCACGCCAAAAAGGCCAGTTCTTCAGTTTCTCTCCCTAATTCTATAAGTCCATCTGAAATTTAAATTAAAAAAGACAGATAATTGAACAAAAAGTGTATGATTATTGTACCTTTTGATACATGTATCCAGAATGGTCTAGCATCAACTGGAGATAGAAGTCCTTTGATGTAACTCGATGCCTTTACCACAGCTCTTTGCTGGCGTCTTATGGACGAGTAAGAATTTGAACCAGCACCGAGAACTATCTCATAGACAGGATCGGTACTTTGTAGTGTTTGTGATGGACTTAAAAGGATATGAGCGTCGCTAATGGCCAAAACCAAGAAATGAAAATCGAAGACGAGACTCTCGTTATTCGGTTTTTCTATGATTTCGTAAAAGTTTCGATATTTTCCCTCCGATCTAGAGTATTCAACTTTACATCGTGATAGATCTGAAATGGCAATAAGATTATTAATCGGTATGTATTTAGAAGTAGTAACAATAAGATCTAGATCTCCTGCAACGAATAATTAATACATTCATCGACTTTGATAGGGGCAATTCTTCGAAACCGTAGACTAAATGGTTCAACTATTTTACTAAGTCAACTCATAACTAATGCTATTGATACTTACCAGTTATATTTTCTTTGTAAAATGTGGAATATGCTGAACAAAACAACAGAGGTAACAGAAAAACACTCATCTCGATGCTAAACATTGTATTACAGTTATTGCATTTTAAATCACACTGATACTGCAACTTCCTTTTGGATGTCTTATCAACAGTTTTGCGTTGGTGGGCAAGGTTGAGTGGATCTATTTTTTTTTAAATAACAACGATAATTTATTAACAACCTTCAATATTAGATACTTGACCATTATTGGTTACTTTGCGCTGTAAACAATGATTAAACTGAATAAACTAATGCTAAACCTTATTTAATGCAACGGCTACGTGTTGTGTGGTGTTTTATCTTTCCAATTAGTAATTTAGTTCGACGTTGTAATTTCGCGTAGCGGATATACGGGCATTTGGACATCGACTCTCAGGATGTGATTTATGAGATATCGTTTCCATCCATAAATCATAAACGGAACAATTTGCGTCAATGTATGTGTAGAGAGAGATACATACATGTAGGTTTACATATCTCGAGGAACGTAAAGATTAAATTGGGTATTTATTTAAATTTAGTTCGTTTCTTATAATACAGGACTATAATTAGATGGGTTACACGCATATACAATTAGGTGATGGGAGGAAATCGGACGGCTAGGTAGTCCCATGCAGATTTGATCGGCGACAGAGTTACTACTTACTTTCAATGGCAGTTAAACCACGAACTAAGTTAAGATATAGAAAATCGTTGAGACCACGACTCGGTTTGTGGTTAAACCAGCCTGTCTTACTATGCTTTGTTTCGTGTCATGTGTCTCATGTCAAGACTTGATGAGCGACACCTTTATGTTACTGTGCTTGGTTTTATATCTGTGCTATATATCCCATAGAATTTCTTTTATGTTATGCCTAAGGATTGAGTTTAAGGCAGTGGGTCGGCAGTGGCGGCTTGTGATCTAGAAACATGGGGGTTGCAACTTTCAGGTACCTACCAGTTTTATATGACATATGTTTTATAGAAAAATATCTTTATTTGTGCACTAAAAAATGATCTTAAAAATGAAATTCTTATTCTTAAATACTCTAATTTAATTATCTTTGGCTGCTACGTCCCATGGGTCTTAAATCCCTGTTATTGTTTAGTACTATCTACGGTGTCCCACTTTTTCCCGCAGAACTTTTTTCAGATAGCAAATGTTCATACTGAGTAAAAAGTTTCATATGGTCTTATAAGTTCTTTAATTCATTAAAAAGTTACAGCCGTTTGAAATATTAACAAATCGATCTTTTAAACGACTCTAACTTCTTAATTCGATCGGTTAAATGATTTAAAACTGTAATACCTGTTTTTGTCCACCGGCCATCGGCTCCAAACAATAGACAAGGCAAACAAAAAAAAAGCATTTTTGACGTCACACCCACAAATCTACTCATTTTTGCTGTAAACATCAGCATTAAGACCCAGTCCTACCTGTGCTAAAACGCGTTTTCTATTAAGGGCGTTATTTATGGTTTAAAATTAATGAAATTCTCAGTGTCAATTGTTAGATAAATAAGGAGTTTGGCTAGGCCAAAAATTATTTTTTGGCAAGATAAAAATTAATTTTACTTCTACATCTTTCTCTTTTTTTAAGTATAATACCCCTAGCCAAAGTCACAATACAATAATAGATTTTTATCTAGGTACAATTTCAGCCCGAACATTATAACTTTTCCGCTAACCGAAAAATGCGATAATTGTCAGATATGTAAACAATGGCCATATTGCGGCTGTTACGTATGGCCAGCTCATCGCAGACAAGCTTTAATCGATACGTAAACCACGGCATAGACACGGACCCCGACAGAAAAACATCGAATCTAAACATTTCGTTTCGTAGTTGCGATGTTTTTACAACGGAGCCTTAAATGTCCTTGTAAATGGTCGATATTTAGTCGACACGCATTGTTTTGTCACTAAATTAGGGGTAGGCCTCCCAAGCCTTTTTATTTCGCTCTTCTCGATGCAATTTAGACTGCTAAATGGTTGAGCTAATAAACTCTGCACTGAATTCATTATTTGTTTTCAATTTTGTTTAATAAGCGCTTCACGGGCAACCAAACTACACAGCGTATGAGTGTCAAGTGTCAACTGTCTACAACCAGAATGCAATAAGGCACGTCGCCAGTCGCGCTAGCATGACGTCGGTTCGCTTCTGGACGCCACTGGGGGCGTGGTCCAGTAGTTCTGGTGTACTCGATAGTTGCAACTATTTCAGAGTGAACGAACTAATCGACGCGGCCCAACTTGCTTGCTCGCGGGCTATAGTTCAGGCGTCGATACGCAGTGTAGCGGTAGCAGACGGTTGCGGCTTTGCTGCGGCCCTAGGCCGTATAGCCGACTTGCGCTCGGAATTCTCGAGAAAATGCTCGATATTTTATTAAATTATGTGATATAGATCGTTGCGTATTGACTATTACACTATTATTTACATACAAATAAACTCTTTTTGTTTCCTTGTTATTTTTGGGGTTGCGAAAACCTTGCAATCCAATGCACGAGCCGCCACTGTGGGTCGGTAAAAAAACTCTAGACTACGACTCCGACTTTGACTCCGAATCAGAATCCGGTAAAATTACAAAAACAGTAGCAAATGACAGTAAAAATGAAGTTTTTAATTGGGCAAGTTAAGTACTCTGCTACAAACCCATATAAATTCTAAACTTCTTTTGTTGTTTGGTTCTACCAAAGTATTTGAACTTTGGTAGAATAATTTCAAGTAAATTTGAAGTTATGTTGAACATTGCAGCAATTGTTACTTTATTGAGATTGTTAGACTATTGTTTTTAGTACCAGTAACGATTTAATTTAAGGATAATGACCATAAGTTAACGGATAAACAGAGGAGTAAAACAATTTATTGTAATAAGCGTAACTTAAGGTGTACTTGATACTTAATTATAACAATAACGTGTTGAAATAACAACACGTAGTCGACGTTGTATCGAATGGATACGTTTTAATGTTCGATTGCGAGAGATTGTGGCATATAGATCCTGCATCGTAAAATATAGTTTTACTAGTGCTTTTGGTGCAAAAAGAAAAAGCAAAATTTTACCTGAAACGATGTATGTTCTGCAAAAATTCAGATATTGAGATGAATTAATTAAAGAATTGATATGGTTTTGTAACAGAGTGCTTGAGAACCTGCACAAGCTTCAAGATTTTCCCACATAATGTCTAGAACTTTATATACCAAAAAAATTTGATGTGGCCAGGCACATGACTTTATCATACCATATATAAAACTAATAGTTTAGCTGCATGAGATCTATTTGATCGAGATCTGCCATATTGAGATCTGAATTTATAACGGCCGAGCCAGATGCTCGAGAAAAAGTAATCGTATGGGTACTTTTAAAGTATGAACTAGCGGAAATAGTCACTAGCACAGTAGCACCATAGTTTTTGACAGACGTATGTCTTTTTTAACTGGAAGGGTATATTTTTTGTCTCCAAAACTAAGTAGACAGAGTACTTTTTCTGGCTTCAATGATGTTCAAATTTTATAAGAACATTGATAACTCTGAGAAATCTGGATTTTGTGGGTGGAAAGTGCCAAAATCGCATTTTTAGTCAAATCTAAAAAAATGCGATTTGGGCAATAAACGTGAACTGAGCAGCCGAAGTCTATGTTTGACATCAGTGATATGATCACATATCTACAGTATTGAAACATGTTTCAGAGTTTTTTAAGAATAAGAAAATACGAATTACATTCACATACCGCGATAAAGAAAAATCTTTTCTCGTCAGTACTATTTGCATAGGCTTTAATGCTCTAATAAAAGAAAGTAATCCAGAAATCCAAATTGGGCATTTGCAGATTCACAGTGTTTGGCCAAATATCTCCTAAATTAGTATAGTTCGCGTGAACATTGATCGAAATTGATTTTACATTTGCTGGTTTCCGCCCATACCTTCTGTTTCGGATAACCTCCGCAAATTGAAATAGAAAAACAAAACACAAAGTCAAACTTTAATCCGGCTGGCCGGCGATGGACAGCAAACGAATCCTCATCAGTTAATAACAATAAACGCCTAGAAAACAATCTAATCAAGCAAGCTGTGACCCGTGGACGTTTTACTACGCCGGGGTTATGAAAAAAATAACAACGCTTTCTAACATTCCAGTTAAGTTCTGTGCCGGGAAAATACGGTGGATTGCAAATACTGCGGCACTAGAGCAAATTAAAAAAATCTGATGTGGCCAGGCACATGACTTTATCATACTATATATAAAATTAATAGTTTAGCTGCATGAGATTCTATTTGATCGAGATCGGCCATGTCTGCATTAAAATAAAACTAGTAGAACTAGACAGATATGTCGAATAAAGCTGCGGTCGGATATTGTACTCCGCTGACACAGGGTACACTGTCCAAATGACACACGTGTTATTGGGTGTAAAAAGTGTACGGTATACTATGTCCGAACGCAGCTTATATTGACAGTAGGTTGTCAAAACTTTTGCGTTTGACACTACGTACTGTCATTAGAATCATATCTGACATATAATCTGACATATCCTGGCTACTAGGTTTAAAGGAGTACGACCGATCTCGATGAAATAGAATTTGCTCATGCAGCTAAACTATTGATTGTACCAAAAAATGTCATAGTGATAAATTATTCAGAATTTCATCTTCTTTAATTTATTATTTAACTATTTCGACGAAATTCCAGAAATGGGGGCCTATTTACAAAATGTTTCAAAAATGCTAAGACTAAACCTGCAGTTCCTTTGGACCATTTTCAACAGAAAGCTTTTCAGCTCTAAGTTTGGTTATGAAACTTCTAAATATGAAGTTTCGTCCCGATACCTTTAGTAGTTTCTCCGGAATCGTCGCCACAAAAACGGGTACACACATCCACACATACACACACACACACACACACACACACACACACACACACACACACACACACACACATACACACACACACACACAGACATTTTTTTGTACCTTGGTCAAAAATGTTCAGGGGACCCAAAAAGACATATTTCCGCTAAAATCTCAAAAATTTTTTTTGGCACGATTACAATACTTTACATACTGCTTATGATAAAGTAAAAACTATCTCCCAATGTAATCAGCTCCAACATATTATATTTTTTAAATCGATGAATTTCTTTACATGTGCCGAAAAAAATAACGAATATTGATCATAAATAACAAAAGTATCAAAATTTGCTGCTTTCTATTCAAAAAAAGTATCAAAGTTTACCTATATTGGTTTAAGCGTTCCTTTAATTTTTCCGGTTAGTGCATATATTAAATATTGATATTTTAGTAATAGGATACTGCAATGTTATTGAGTACCACTTATAATTGAAATTCGACAGTATTGTATTACTAGCTTCGGTACATTTACTTTCGTTACTACATTTAGATATGCACCGTTCTGCCTATTCATGAGAGGTTACTTGCGACGCGACGTTACTCAAGTTCTTTTTTTAAAATTACGCTGTATTGTATCAATACCAGGCTGTGTAGTCGGCAAAAGACTATCAACTCCGGATTATTTGTGTAGTCCGACTCCAACTACAGCAAAATTGCATAGCTTCTGGTGTGTGTAAAATAATCTTATATCTGTTAATCATTTAGTATTTGGCGTACCGTAATATAAAACAAGATATATTTGTTGTGAAAAAAGCACCAGGAGAAATGAGCACACAAATTTAATAAATTTTAATTGCTATTCTAGTATTTAATGTTTAAAATAAATAGAGTGTAACATTTAAAAATGTATAGTTATCTGACGGGACGTTGAATTGTATGGATACAATAATGTAGCACACATTGTTTCAATGTACCCTATAATTAAAAGATATTCTCAAAAAAATACTAATCTGATTGTACCGAATATATTATTATATGCCTTGTACCATATCAAATTACTCAGAAAAAAATGCTGAACCCAAATGTGTATAAAACCAATATGGCGCACATATTAAAAACGAGTTTTATTTGGTTCCAACGAATTCATGGGCGAATCACGGTCAGTTTAAACATAATCTTATAGTAAGAAAAATAATGCCTGTAAGATGTCGAAACAGCATATTGTTCTGACCACAAATACACAATTAAACTAATTCTATTAAAAGCAAAATTAACTGCAAAATTCGGGTTTTAATATTGTTGTGAGGGACAGAATAGCTCCAACCAACCCCCCCCCCTTTAATTTAATCCATTTTTAATTATTTTAAAAGCTGAAAATAATCTGTTAATTGGTGGAAACGCCGACACAATTCTGGCAGCATCACGTAAAACTTTTGGATAAATAGATATTGCTAATTCAACTTAGAAAATCAGTACTGTTTCTCATTCTCATTACCTACTCTCATTACCTAACTATTTAAAATCACTTATTCAAACTTCCTAGTTTAAATTTGTTAATAGTCTTTGATTCAGTTGGAAATTCTGATTACTGTACATAGACAGCAAAGTCTGATTTTTCATTTGTAGAAGATGATTCCAAACTACCACAATTAGCGCGTTGAAGTTGGTTTATTGATATTTAAAATACGTTATATACCTACGCTACGCGCCTAGCTGCTCACAATAATTGTTTGTTAATAATCACTCACCACAGAGCTGTGTGTTTTGTACTTTGATTATTTTTACCTACATACATAGGTACTTTGTAAAATACCTAATAATGTCACTGAGACACAGGACATCTCGCAATGTTTCTTTTTCCTACGATATTTAAATATGAGTCGCAGTACAAATGGGTAGATTTTTTCCGACTCCGACTCCATAGCCCTGAATACTGAATGGTATTTTCTACAATTAGTACACAATGATGTGTCATTTTCCTTAGTAATGGATAGGAAACTAAATAAATGCGAAACAATTAATTCATTGGCGTTTATTAGACAGTTAAAATTTGTTAAATTCGCTTGAAAACTCCGAGATTATCGCCCGTTTCGACTTTTATCGATTTATTTTATAATACATTAGCACCAGTATATTAAATATGCAAATGTTACAAATAGCTATACGGCTAATAATAATAATAATACATAATAATATTTACAACAATAACAATACTACGTTCTCGGTTTTAATACAAGTTTTGGTTAATATCACCCTACACAACATATTCCATACATATAAAACACATGCTACGAAACAATAAAGGTCCTCAATTAAGATTATGGCACATAGAAGTCTAACCTCACTTCTTATAACGTCTCTTATAACTTAGTAGTCGCTTGCAATTTCACATATCTGTTATGCTGTTGCTGATCATCCAAATCTGGTGGCATGAAGCATTGATGCGTCTGTAGCTTAGGCCTGAGGAGTATCTTCCTCACAGCCCAAATGATCAAAATCACCGTACAGGTCAAGATAAAGAATGATGTTACGAAGGCGACATCCAATGATGACAATCTTCGATTATCTCTTTTGAAAACTGTTACGCAGTTTGGTTTCTGACCGGTTTCTAATGGACCTGGGTTTAATATGTTCGCGCATACCCTGTAAGGGCCTTCCTGAAGTCCTACAAAAGTATATTTTGGCTCAGTGCAATTTATTTTTCTTTGTGATAATAGAGCACCTTGTTCCAAGATGGCTAAATTCAGTTCGCAACTAGTCTTGGTGTCTAAAACGACATCTATCGCTAGATTACCCAAAGAGGTTAGGTTAGCTTCAATAGCCAGAACTTTTGGGTTCCTCATAAAGTCTTTATGTGGGTTTATGTTGATGTTTTTTATCAAGGGAATAATTTCTGAGCAGCCCAAAATTAAGGAGAGGTCATCAGTATCGTGTGACGCCCCCATGAGCACTACGCAATAACGATATCTGTGGCCTAAGATTAGATCTCTGGCGTTTGGGACAGTGACGTTTAAGAATCTCGGATCAATCATCGTAGATGAATTACACTTGAGAGTGTTTGATTCCAAGAGGACTTCATTGAATGCTTGTTCTTCGTAGACAAAAATAGCGTCACAGGTGTATGGAGCGGCCCTTTCTTCAATATACCATTGGAGGTATATTTGTTCACCGTTAAATATGTAATTCTCGAGATTTATCTTTGCTCTGATTGGGGTTTCTGTGGACGATATCATATCAGTTTCGTCTTCTCCACATAATAGATCTTTGAGATTGATGTCGATCAAGAGTGCGTTCTCTAAAGATGGCGGCGTGGTACAAATTGCGCTTTCTTTGTCCTCTTTCTTTAAGGTTGAATTCCCCAACCACATAGCAAATTCGATAAGCGAGCAATCGCAATTTAAAGGATTATCAGATAAAGATAACTTTCTCAGTATAGTCGTTTCCTTAAGGGCATCGCTTGCTATAATTGATATATCATTCTCGTCCAGTTTTAGGTTCTCCAGCTTTCTCAGTGGTAACACCAAGTCAGCTGTCAGAGCCCGAAGGAAGTTATGCCTCAAATCCAAATCAAGCAGATTCTTCAAATGGGCTAGAGAAGCACCGGACACAGCTACTATCCTATTGTGCGCCAAATCCAAGCTCGTTAAATTTGTTAAATTCATAAAGGCGTGATCTTCTAAAACGTCGATCTGATTATGATGCAACGATAGCACTTTTAAAGTGTTCAAACTCCTGAGGGCACCCATTTTTATGCTGCTGAGCATGTTATGTGCCAACTGGAGATCTCTCAGTGATTCCATGGGTGGGAATGTGCTCTGAGACAGAGGACCCAGCAAGTTATTGCTGGATAGGTCGAACTCTTCCAAATTTGGAAGCGCATCCAAAGTCGAAATTGTCGTTGTATTGATTTTATTGTTACGGATTCTTAATGTCTTCAGTTGTGGTAGATACGTAAAAGCGTTATGCTCTATCGAACTTATGGAATTGTCGCTCAACTCCAGGAATGATACATTTTTTAGACCCTGAAAATAACAGAAATTACTCATGTGTAAAATACCAAAAAAAAAATCATACCTGAAACGAGTCTGAGGTTAATATTTTCAGCTGATTACTGGACAGATCAAGCCTGTCCAATTCAGGCAATGACTGCAAGCTTTCCGTGGGCACTTTACCCAAATGGTTATTGGGAAGCCCCAAGGCTTGAAGAGGTGCTGCGAGGCCTTTGAAGGCATTCGGGTGAATCTCGTTGATTTCACCTGATGATATGACTAGACCATGCAGGGCTACGCCGTCAAGTAGCAAACCCGGCAAGGTGGTTACATTTTGTACTGTACAGTCCAGTAGCGATACGTGCTGCGTGTCAAACTTTTTCAACGTGAGGCCTAAAAATGGAAATTTAGTGTTCAAATAATAATCCTCAAAGTTTGGGGCAGTTATGTCGAAACACATTGATTGTAAAGTCAGTAATTTAATTGTATAAGACATACCTATAATAGCCATGGCGGTTCTGTCTCCAGTACACCTCAGGGTGTGCGGCATGTCGCAACTGCACTCCACAACCGGTGGCTGTGATATTTCCGGGCATCTCCATGTTTCTGGACCAGGAGCGGGAACTGCCGATGTGCCACACCACCACAGCAAGCCAAGCAGCAACCACCACATCCTGGAACGAAAAAAGATCATTTTACTGTTATGTTCTGGATACCACAGTAGCAGAAATAAAATTGTACGATAAAATCTAGGTTCATTCAATGGTTTCGTCATGAAATATAAAGTTGAGTCATGATGTTAATGACATCACATGATGGAATAAACTTAATTTTTATATTGGTATTTCATAAAAATTGAGTTTATAGTTGGCCGTGTCCCATTGTTTGTAATGTTTATTACTTTTTTAAAGTTATCATTCCTACAGCATTTTTTTCCAACAGTATCACACCACTGACAAATCGGAAAATAACTTCACACATCCAACGCATTTTGTAATATTACCGCAAATATCTCAGAACGGGTTCATTTTGGTTTTGTTGATTAATTGATATTTTAGGACCTTCTCTTCTATACAGGATGTCTCACAGAACATGATGTAAATGGGAATCTCGGAAACTGTAGGAGCTACGATGTCGGTTAAATGGGACAAAAGTTGCGTAAATTAGGCCCCACTTCAGAACAGTTTTTACTTTTCAAAAATTTTGCATGGTTTACTAGATATTACGGAAAAGTAAAAACTGTCAATTTCCTTTTCTTGCATAAATTTTGCTATTACGATAAATAGAAAGTCGAAAAGTTGTATTTTTACATAAAAGCACACTCTAAAGCCATTTTTGGTATAAAAAATTGTTTTTGTCCGTCAGCTTTAGTTGGGCGATGTTCAACTTTTTTATTTCTTATGGACACCATATTGTTTTTTTGCAGATTTAAATAGAATATTGAAAGAGCTTTACAACCAACAAATGTATAACACGTCTATTAAATTAGCCCAAAATACATTGAAGGTCCCATTAGGTGGGCGTCCACATCGCCCTACCTAACCTCATGATTTTTTTCTATGGGGCTACATAAAAACTAGCGTCTATGAATTGTGATACTATAGGGGCTTCAGATGACAGTGGAGGAGGCTATTGTGGACTCCTTCCGTAATCGTTAATTCTTGTTTAGAGCGAATAATGGTGAACTATATGAGGTTCCATTTGATATTTACAGATGTAAATAGAATATGGAGGTTGCTTTACAACCGCGTTATCACGTTTATGATACAATAGAATTTTCACAAAATTTTACGTAAAAATTAACAACCTAATATTTTAACATAAGTAATTACTTAATTCTACAAAAATAGCAATATTATCTGGGCCTTGTAACGTTCATACACATTTTGATAATTTGGTCGTTTTTTAGTTCTAAACCTTATTATTATTAGTTCTAGGTATTCCTAAAAGCCCTCTCCGCTACTCCCTGAAGGTCCGATACTGTATCACAGTTCCTTAGATATACGTTGGCTTTCATAAATTAAAACTATTATAACCATTAAAACTGGTAAGAAAATTAAATTAAATTAATTAAAATACCCCCCACCATAAAATGTTAAAAAAATGAGTGAACCGATTTTGCCCATTCGCGAACTTGTCCTTACTTTTTAAGAGATAAGCATGTATTCCAATTTTCGAATCAATTTCAACTTCAAAATTACGGCAGTTATCGTGTACACAGACAGTCGGACAGACGGAGAGACGGGCAGACAGACTTACACAGCTAAATCAATTTTAAAATTTCTAAAAGTAAAAACTGTTCTAAAATGGGGCTACATTTACGCAAATTTTGTTCCATTTAACCGACAAACGTCTTTTCTAGATTTATTTATTTATTTTAGATTTTTCAGTACTCCAATTTAACGATTAGCGCAACTTAGGGTAACCACGGACGCTGAGGACATGCTACACATACCCAGGAATTTTGTCGAACTGATGGGATTTCAACCCACAGTAACAGTTGTTTAACGGGCACGTCCCGTCACGACAGCACAGGGGATCACCGGCTTTACTTGGTCATACGATAGAAGACGACATGCTAAGCTAAGGTATTTGTTCCGTGCCTAAAATACCAGGACAGTCAATTTTGGCCCGGCCGAGGAATGAACCGGGACCTTCAGCGTAGATACCAGCCGCTCTATTATATACGACACCGACCCTCCCAATTCGACGATTGATCTAGCATATTAGGATTCAAAATCAAGTAGCCAACTTAAAACTTGAATAAACCGAAAAACTTGTACCAAAGAAACAAATCCTCGAGATTACTGTCAGCACATTTTGAAAATATGCCACCTCAACAGTTAAATTTCAACTGGTAACACAAAAGATAAAGATTTGTTTATTCCTCATATTGAATTGTATCACCCCCTTCATTTCAGATATACACTGCATTGTGGAGAACATATTTTAGAAAACATTTATAACAATAAGAAGATTGTTTACTTATGTACCTACTTTGATAAAAGATCACAATTTTATTATTTATAGAAAGGTTTTTATTAATTAATAATAATCATACCGTAAATCATGGCGCCCGTTTGTGCGCATTGTTTTATCAACTATTTAATAGTATATTATTTGACGAGCACATAACTAAGGATATAAATCGCGAGCATGCAGTTTATACGCGACCCGTAGGCGAGCGTGTAAACATGCGAGCGATTTATATCCGTTGTGTGCGAGTCGAATACGACGTTTTATCTACGACTCATAAATTCCAGTTTATATCAAATATTTTAAATGTATTTGTCAATGATGGCGAGGCGAACTGTCACATAACTGTCATCCACGTAGGTTTTGATAGACTTTGCCACTAGCGTTGTATAATGATGACAGTTCGTTCAAATAATGAAGTCATTATTTGAATGAACTGTCATTATTATACAACGCTAGTGTCATTATAATCATGTAATCGTGTATCATGATGGGAATTATATAGTCATAGTTACGTATGCAATGAACTCATTATATGTGAGTCGTAGATACAAATATTATTCAGTAGTATAATATTGATTTATTACATGAAAAGTCAGAAAATGTACTTTTTTTCAAATTGGTCGAAAAAAAGTCTGTTTCACAAGGCCTGCGAAGCCGGACCAAAGAAAACCAAACAAAACACAAAACTTGTTGAAACTCAACCATTACCTATAACCATGATTTTCGAGTAATCACCCACGAAAGACCAAAAACTGTAGAATACAAGCGTACAAAATAAATGTATATACGCGGGGAGTTGAAAGGTCCTTAAAAGCGAACAGAGGTCGCATCGTTTAGCTAATTAATTATTATACGTTATATAGGACACCCTTTCGTACAAATGGCCACAAAGGTCGTTGCCAACTCGCAAAAAGAACCCGCTTGGCGTTTCTTCGCCCGATTCGGTGGTCCGGACGCGGGTTAAATTAATTTCCCTCCGAAAGCGGAAAATAAAGCGTCCAAGATCCGATGGGACGCGTTCCGACTATTTTTGGGAGTCGAGATGTGGCCGTTTTTTTTTGTGGTGGTCCGCGGTTGGACACGCTGCCAAAACGCCTGACACATGTCTACTATGACTTTCTGGTTGTATTTACATCGGAATTCGAATTCTTTCCACTCTCGCTTCGCTCTTTTTTTTTCGTTTCTCTCTTCGTATTCGTTCGCATGCTGACAGCGTCCACAGTTGACCACTCGCGAAGCGACAAATGCGAACTCTCACTGAATGGGAATATCTACTGATCGTGGTTCTGTATGTCATAACACGGTGACTTTTTGTAAAATATATGATTCAGCCAATGAAACCGGCTAATAACGTAAATCCGGTTAATGACGTTAATAACCACGTGTAACGGCTAATGATGATATAATTAGCAGAAATCCACCGACATATAATACTGCACTAGGATACTGCACTTATAAAGTGAATAATTTGAATGATGTTGAATATTTTGTCGGGAAACGAGATGAAAAAGGGGATTTTTTATGAACACACATACAACGTGTCAAAAAGTCCTGGACCAATTAGAATTGAATAATCAATCATCAGGTCTCGACTATGCAGTGGTATACAAAGAAAATAAGCAATGTGTAGAGGTGTCCCTATATTGCCTGTATTATAAGTCCATATACAACGGTCATAGCAGACCAACTTTTGATAAGAAAAAAGAGGCCGCACACACATCGTTTGGAAAATTCAGAGAGTTAAAGATAGTTTGACGATGCTGCCAACAACTAGAAATAGCTCGAGGAATATAGGTCTTGTGAGACGTCATAGGATTGCTCTTATAAAATCAAATAAGTAAGTTGCATCTAGGGCTGTCATACATTCCTATTTGAGCGGGACTGCCCGAGTTCAACAGACAAATGCCGAGCACCGCATTCCATCGAAAAATCCCGACCTTGAGATCTCGTAAAAGTGGTAGGGATATTTACTAAAACTGCAAATAAATTGTTAATCTGTGATACATGAACGATTGGCTGGATAATACCCTAAAATTGTCGCATTTGTTGCCTTATGTTATTTTTAAGCTACGGACACATTATTCACTCGTGATCTTTGAGATACTAAAAAAGCTGAAACTGTACATACAATTCGACAAGAAACCGTACAATTCCACAAGATACCGTACAACTCAACAAGAAACCATACAATTCGACAAGAACCAGTACAATTCGATCAGAAACCGTACAATTCGACAATAAACCGTACAATTCGACAGGAAACCGTAGAATTCCACAAAAAAACATTACAATTCGACAAGAAACCGTACAGTTCGATAAGAAACCGTACAATTCGACAAAAAGCATACAATTCTCAAGAAACAGTACAATTCGACAAGAAACCGTGCAATTCGACAAGAACCCTTGTCAATTCGACAAAAAACCGTACAATTTCTCAAAAAACTGTACAATTCGACAAGAAACTGGCAACACGGGTATAGGAAATGACGTCGCTGAATTCGTCAATTTGCTGCGTTCTTGATAGAATAACCACGGACGATCAGGAGCGTGGAGTGGAGTTTGAAAATAGCCCCCCAGATCTGATGATGGTATAAACTTAGCGAAACCGGTTACCCCAAGAAACTTAATATAAACATTAAAAAATCAATAATATATATTGAATATCTATAACCTAATTAAAATATTTGCGTGGTATTAAAACAACATTTAAAAAAAATATTGGAAAGTTTGGCACAACTGGAAAACATCTCATTTGTATTTTAACCAGCCGCATCGGACCCAGCACTCCGCGCCGCTGCCCTCTGTTCCATGTGACTTCCCATCGTGTACGGACGGAGTCGTACCCGCTCAACCCCCTCCACATTAAGGTGCGTTCACTCTGAAACCGCAAGTAGTGGGCAATCGGAATGAAAGACTATCAGGGAGCGTCTACACTGAGAGCAAAATTAATGTATTTTTGTATGGGCCTCGTTGTCAGATAATTAGGCAATATTTTCCTTGTAAAAAAAGATTTGTACTAATGTTGTTAACAATATATGACGGTCGGTTAAAGGGAACTTGTGTTACACCTCTTCACAGACAGAGTTGTCTCATAATTGTTTGCTTCATAGCTGTAATGTTTAATGTTAAAGCATTCAGTTAACGATACTTTTACGTCAAATAGAAGGTTTAGTTTTGTTAAACACGACGTAAGACAATTCTTTAAGTAGGATTAAATCAAAGCTAAGCGTAATACAAGGTTTGTCGCTTCCTAGTTATTATTTACAAACTGTAAATAAAGTGGTCGTCAATAATGGTGATGATTTTTTATTTATAACCATCGGTAAAAAATACAAACATTAAAATGAACTTGAACATTAAAATGTAATAAAATATTATTAGATGTCGCGCATTTAATTTAGCATTAAAAATGAAAATAAGGGACGCAAGTATTAATTCTAGCAAAACTGACGCTTCATACCATCGTTACGGAACTGGATCTTCATCCGGCACTGAACATGATAAATCGATCTGCCATTCATTTATGAGAAATGGAATATTTTAGGTGTAGATGGTTAAGGAAGAAGGTTCGGTGAATTTTAATGCTGAAAACTTTATTAGTCCCGAACATAATGACAAATTTCCGAATTATTTGTCGAAATTCAAAATGTCGACCAAATGTACAAAATTATACACACTTATTTCCTGTGATATTTGATTTGATTCTAAAATGAGAATATCTATCTGCAACTTCCAAACGGCAATGCATCAAAATCGCTGGTAATGTTTATAAATACGATATGGTGATTAACATACGTCAAATTATAACCGAGTGTTGTTACTGTTATACCAGCCTTTTTGAAAACTTCCAAATCATCAAAAAATGGTATAATATATATATTTTTTTGGCAGTATGGGTTTATTGTAGATTTTCTTGTAGGTCTTTTAGATTAAGCCATTTTAATTAAATTGTATCTTATTTTATCCAACGACCATTAAAGAGAACAAAACATGACCATATGATAGGGCATAATATCGCATTTATATGTATTCTTCTGGCCAAACACAATCGAGCAATTTTATGTGGGCGCCCGATTTGAAATTCAAAATCGCCCATTTGATATTCGGAGAAACCAAATGCGACCGAGGCGGCCGTAGATGTTCGGTTTGTTGGGAAAAAGCGCAGCGAGCCGAAGAACTGCCTGTGTAAAAGGAAACCATAAATATACGTCTGACATTTTTTAGCATCCGCGATTGTGCCGCGTAATTTTATTCCACTTAATTTTTTAATTACCAGACGATGCTAATAGAAGTGACAATTGAAAGATATTTATTAACCCGTCTCAATGGCTCTTTCTTCCACAGACGGTTTTACAGATAATCGTCAATTAACAAAGTTGTACGTGTTCTGCATTTTTGCAACGCAGTTAGATTCCACTTAAATTGTGGTTTCTTCTGCTTCTTCTGGTGGTAACGTAACTACCAATAATTTGACAGCAACTGACAATAACGTACTGAGGTTAGTTAGTTTAGTTGGTCTTAGTATTAACACATAAGTGTCTATAAAGCCCAATAGACTCGTACTAAATTGACACAAAATGCAAGGAATGGGTATTTATTTAAATGCAATGGTCTAAATGCCCTAAATACTGGTTTCAGGAAAGGGTTTTACGAAACCGCAACGCAAAGATAACTTCACTTGCAAAAATTATCAGTCAGTAGTTATCTATCGTTTTTACTTAAGTTTATTTCAGTTTTTATTTCAGCCTACAAAGAGAATTCAATCACAACGCATTAATGTTCTTCAAGGGTATCGAAGTGATTTTCTGACATAACTGTAGGGTAATGAAACCCTTTTAGACTACAAATTTGTAATTTATGAATAAACACTAGGAAGCCACTTATTTTTCAAATTTTAAAATTTATTGAGGACTCCCCATAAACTTGTTCATATGGGTATAAAAAAAGAGACTTCTGCAAATTTCAGGTAGGTCTGATAACATTAACCTGTGCCGATTAGTGTGGATTTATAAGCGTAGTTACATAGTTACTGAGATATCCGCTTCCATCAAAATTTTGAAGAACCAAAAAAACTGAAGAAACCAGAACCGGCAATCTATAGAAGAGACTCTATATGCAATATGACCAAAAATTAGAATTTTTGTAGTCAGCTGTTCAGGAGAAAAACTTGGAAATACGAGCGTTAATTTAAAAAAGCAAAAATCGGGTACCTTTTTATTACATCTGTTGCGCTCATGTTTACACCGAGAGGCAACAAATGTTGATAGTCAAAAAACTTATGTAGAAATGATTCAAGAGTATGACAGTGTATTTCAATTTCGTTTGTTCATAAGTTTTAGATTTATTAGCCTTAAAATCCAGAGCCAATACTATCAAAAGGTACTTTTTATGCCATCCTCCGGTCCTAATATTGTTTTATTTCAACGATTTAAAGATCACTGGCCGAAAGTAAAAGCCAATAATTATGGAGTGGTCGCAGGGATTTAAAAAGAATTTTATAGGAAAACGCAAACATTGATGCAACATTTAATAAAGAGTTTCTTGACCTCATATTATTATTTTTAGGATATAATAATAAATTTATATCCGTTGCATTTAAGCGACTTGGTTGCCATCATAGTCGATTGATGGCCAAAGGGATATATTCCCTGAAGATATAGGTATATTCAACAAATGCTCCATTAGCAGATTTAGCATCTTTAAGGGGCATACCATTACTCAACTAAGTAGGTTGCGGAAATAACAGTAAATAAATGTATAAACCATTTATATCATTTAAAACATGAATGTATTCGTTTTACTCTGACGATGATGTAAGTAACGAGCCGAAGACAAAAATATGTCAACTAATTATCAATGATGAAGATCAAGATGACAAAGATGATAATTTTGATTATAATGATCAGGATGGAAATAACATCGATGAAGATCAAGAGGATAACGCTGATGAAGTGGCCAAGAAATGTATTTTAAGATTGAAGGATGTGCCAGAGTTTACACATAATGAAGACAGTGACAACTGTCTTCAGTATACCAACTCCAGAAAGCCCAGGATTTTAATTTCCACCAACTTTTTAAGTCTACCACAGATTGAATGAGAAATTGTCCTGAGTTTATTCAAGGAGAAGAGGTTGTAAAAAATCAAAGGTTACAAATGATGCGGCCGAGAGAGGAGTAAAACTTCTGACAGCGTAACAAAAAGTATTGAACAGCAAATATATTTAGTTCAGGTACCCATACAGCTACGAAAAAATTGACACCTTTTTGTTTTCCCCTTTTCTGGGCAATTGCAGACTATCGTAAAGAATACCCAGATGCAAAATTACAAACATTAAGAAAAAATAACTACATTGTTTTTTAAAATAGGCCAAAATGTTTATTTAACATATGTGTTAACACTCAAATTATTTTGATTGGTAAGAAGGATCATTTTAACACAAAAAATACTTGTCAAAAATGAAGTACATGGTAATAGGTAACGAGAGAGTATTTTTTTAGTTTAGTGTTTCGGTCAAACTTGACATGGAAGTCCGCACGGGTTAATATTAGCTGTTTTGGCTGAAATTTTCAGGAGTTCTTCGTTATAACTAAAGGAATAAATTTAGGGGGAGTCAAGCAAAACGCTTTACTTATAAATAAGTGGCATCTTAATAAATAGCTATCAGCATGATTTATTTTGAGACACAGAAAAATGTTAAATAGTTTGCTAATGCAATTTAATATAGAAACTCATTTTATACGCAAAACTATATGAAATGACAAATAGTTCAATGTTGATCATTTAGCCAATTAGTCAGTCCCTTTCAATTTATGAACGGTCTAATATACTCAGCAATAGTACATTCATAGATAACAATCAACTTTATTCCAAGAGGTATACCTATACCGGATGACCCATGCCATAGGTACGCCAGTTTATTTTTCTCGGAAATGACGTCATCATTGAAACATATTACTTCTGACATATTTTCAATCAAGATGACATTCTGAACACAAAAACATATCGATCGTCAATTTGTACACCAAGGCAACGAAACAATAACTTTTTTGGTTATTGTGCTAGGAGGATATGAATTGGTGAAAATTGTCGAAAATTATCAAATAAACACTAACTAAATCGATGTTGGTCGATATTGCATTATTGATGCCCTCTAGCGTGATTTAATTGTTTTTTGGCCAGTCAATTATTTATCGTGTACTTGATAGTTTGCTGAAAATCTTAGCGTGAATATGTCGTTTAAAGCAGAGAAATAGAAAAAAGAATATTGTGTTAATGATCTAAGTCAGCGTAGTGAACTACGGCTAACATTCGTTGCTTTGGTGATAAAAAATTGACGATTGATATGTTTTTGTGTTCAGAAAATGTCATGGTGATTGAAAATATCACACAAATAGTATGAGGTGCCATTTAAAATTTTAATGATGTCATTTCCGAACAGAACGTCATACTAACCTCAAGAGAATCCCAAAAAATCGCATTTTTTGTCTATTATCCCTTCTCAAAATGTTCGTCCAGCGTAAAAATTAAACAAAATAAACGGGCGTATCTATGTCGTAACTTCTTCAGTATACATATTTCGATCTTCCTCCTGGAATGACCATGGGCCGGAGTCTTTCAGCCTAGTATTATAATACATGCTGAAACTTGTATTGGCACATAACTGTCACAATACTACATAATATCGCCGCTTTGTTTTGATAGTGATACAGCTAAAAAAAGATTTTGATTATATATTTTATCACTCTACTTCCATTTGAATCCTGCCAAAGACAAGATTTATAGATATCTCTCATAGCATTCAACGAAAAAAAATTTCAACTACATCTCGTGTAAATCTCGTCTTAGTTGTTCCACTATCAAAGCATAACCATATTAGTCTGCTTGTCATCGTTTGAACGGTATGTAAATTTGTATTTAGATACATATTGACATTCACCGATGAGACTGAATCTCGTTTTTCGATTGGCACTCGTTAAACAGAAAGCCGAATATGGGTAGAGTGTTACCGAACATGCGAGTGTACGTTTATGGGTGGTAGAGCGTATTTATTAATATTTAATATATCAAAGGTACAATTAAGCTCGTCAAAAAGGCCTTCGCGCTACGCCATCGGTTCACTGGACCGCGGTCGACGCCGCCGTGAGCTGAATTTGAAATTGGAAATTCTTCTTCGGCCTGTATCAAAAACTTTGCACGCCATTGTGTACCTTCTTGCTCCCTTATGAAGCTATTCGTATTCGTTAAATTTGCTAATTACGACAATTAAAATCATATTTCTTTGTACGGGTATTTTTTTAAATTCCCGGCGATGTGCTTTATTGGATATTTGAATAATTGCTTCGTGAGCAGAATTGTTAAAGTACCTCTACATCATGTAGAAAATGTATTATTTGAATTACGCGCCATATTTACTTATTAGGCCACTTATTTATGTAGGAAGATTAAGTTTCAATACAACGCGACACATCAAATCATAGAAAGAAAAAATGTTTGTTTTAATTAAATTAATTAGTAGACACCCACCATATACAAATTAGTCATACAAAGATTTTTTCTCAGTTTGTGCAAGTAGATTTTTGTGTTTCGTTTTAGATCCTTGAATCAAACTCTGGAACTGATTTGTCAAAGTACGTATGTATTAACACTTAAAAGCATGAAGATGTCTGATATAAATATATACATAATTCAATAATATATTCTAATACGAAATTTTGACTGGATGGCGCATAAACAACGATTTACGGCGTCCTGATTCCTAAAGCTGTCGTCAAATACGCTACGCTGCTGTTGAAACGTTGAAACAGTGGCGTACTTATTACTGGGCATCAACACAAATTAATAAACACAAATTTTAAACAGATTGTAATAAAATGGATTGTACAAATACAATATACATATAATAAAGTATATAACATGTAAGCGTGTTTATAAATTTATCTTTCTTGCTTGTTTATTCGAAAATTCTTGAAGAACATAATGAAAACATTAGTATTATCTGTTAACTTTTTCTCTATAGAAAGTATCGCTAGATTTCGCCATCTTAAATCGCTCATTATTGAACTAAGATATTTTTTTATTCAAGGGGTTCAAGGAGCCTTTGTCCGCTTTCCAACTGCTCCTCGTCAATGACAAGAAAATTATTCACGTGTGATATTCAAAATTTGTGTTTACAAGATTACTTGGTGTTAGGAAAGAATACTTTTCTGCAAGGACTTGTAGTTGATCAAAACGAACTGTTATTTCTTGGAGAACTCTATTCAGTGACAAAAGCATTTCCCTTGTAAAATATATCCCCACGTCTCGCGAATGTTCACCACTCATAATCTTTTTCCTTCTAACTCGACGCTCAGTGGAAATCTCCAACTCTTCGCACTTTTTTTTTGGCTGCTATAACTGTAACTACATATTTTTTTCAGCTTTTGTAACTACATATCTATATGAATTCTTTCCGGGTTATGCCGTGTATAAAAAATCGTAAATGCGGAAGTTTTTTGAACCACGTTGCTCGCTTCTTCCGAGCGTCTTGAATACCGAAGACCTACCAAATAAATCTCCCTTATATACCGAACTTACACCTCATTGCGCACATCGGAACCTCCCGTTCCCATGTGATTTCCACCTGACTACTTTAAGATCGATTATCAGACCCTACTGATGTCAGTGCCGTTCTCACGATGTTGTTTGGATGTTTGTAAATTTCGATGGCTTCTCTAATAAGCCTTTGATGATAATTAGGTACTCTTCTTTGCCAACATCTTCACGTCATCGAAATCCATTGTGTGTCCATTGTAAGACGTTGCGATACGACGTTGGTTTGATGCCATGACTACCATGACTACTTAAACCTCAAAATTTGATTTTGTTTTGGAAGTGGTTTAGGCGAAAAAGAACGTGCGTTAATATTAAAAACTAGTTAGAGGCGAATAATAACTAATCAAAGGTGAGGATAATTTGTGGAAAAATACCTCGGCTTGTATTTGCATCAGGAACCAGGAAATTGCCGGTCAGAAGCAATCCCAATTAAGCTACAGAGGCAATGGAAATTTATAGACGGATTTGTCACTTCAGTGGTAGATGCCGAAATTGGAAGATAACAAACACGTCGTGACAACTATTGGAGGTAGATGGAAGTTAGGAAGGTACATAGAGATCGTAAATTGTTTATTGTTATAACAGCACTAAGTAGAAATAAATTCAAGGGAAAATGGGTTTTACGTATAAACTTCTCAGTAATATAGAAACTACTTAGAAGGGAATGATAATTAATCTAGGATGAGGATAATTTGTGGAAAAAATACCACCCCCTGGATTTTTAACAAGGAACCCTTTAATTGCTGTTCAGAAACTCTCCTAATTGTTGTAGCAGTAAACAATTAGCGATCTCCTGTGTACCATATATTCATCTACCCCCAATAGGTGTCACGACGTGTTTGTTATGTACGAATCTCGGCATCTACCACTGAAGTGACAAATCCGCCTATAAATTTCCATTGCCTCAATAGCTCAATTGGGGGAGCTTCTGACAGGCAATTAGATGGTTCCTTGTTCAAATCCAGGCGGAGATATCTTTTTCCACAAATTACCCTCATCCTGGATTAATTATCATTCGCTGCTACCTACTTTCTATATTCCTGGCGAGTTGATTACGTAAGAACCATTGAACCCTTGAAGTTAATTTTAAACCACAAAAATAGGTCATTTTTTGTTTGCTAACCTTGCGCCCATGTTAAACCGAGGGGCATAAATAATCAATATGATTATCAGATTATGTATAAATGATTCAAGACTCTAACACACTTTATTTAATTTTTGTTGTATAGTTCAGAGACATGAACTTTTAAACAAAATCTCTATACTTTCGAAACGAGATATGTCTCCTCCCATGGTCTGCTCTATATTCCCGGCAACATATTATGACTTGTTTAGAAAGCTTCTGAATTTATGCCCACACGGTGGGGGCACCTTGTATATAACAGAAACGTCAAAATCGGAGCTGTTGGAGAGGTTCTTAAGCAAAAACCTTTATCGTCTCTACTAAAAGTAAACGACATTAAGGCTTCTGATTTACTACTATATTTTATCAAGTTTTATTTTTCACTGCGTTAAGCCATCCCAACGTTTAAACCTACAACAATTCTAACTAACCAACCAAACCAAACATGACCAACTAAAAAAGACATTACAGCGTACGGTTAGCCATCCAAAACTATTTCTCAGCAATAAAACAAAAGCGGCTACGTGTGCAAATACAAACACTCACACACACATTCACACTCAAACGGAGTCACTGAGTTCGGCAAGACGGCGGTTACTAGATTTTACAGTGAATTCTTAGTCGAAATTAAACGTCTGCGGCAGAATTCGTGGCGCAATTTCGCCTTCTGACGTTTGTTCGGGTAAGCACGATAAGCAGCAGGCGCGCTTCATCACACATCGGAGTAGGTGTAAAATTGGTGGCGGCGCCGGCATGGACGACGCCTGAACGAAAATTAACGGAACGTAAACCGGCAAAGGGAGATCGTCTTGTTTATTTGCTAGATAGACGCTAATTCGAAAAATCTACTACTGAACTGAGTGCAAACAGGAAGCACGTAGTTGACTGAAGATGGATGGCACAATTCCCACGTGCAGTAGGTAACTGATTCTTAGTTCTTGTTAATCAATGTTAATCAATTACACAGTGTGTTCTCTACAAAAGGGAAGATAATTTTAGTTATTATATTTTAACTTAACTAAAAAAAATAATTTAAATAAAATTCAATAGCCAGACAAACATACCGAAAATATCTTATGGGAAAACAATCAATTGAAGAGTTGAAGTAAATAACGAACTAAGTGCCAAAAGCATTATTCCGAGATATTTAGAAAATAGTGTGCAGCAAGATAAATGTTTTATAGAAAGCCATCCCTGATTTTTTGTGCATATTTAAACAGATTACTGTACATCACATGTTGGTGTTGCTTCTTGCCGAAGTCTTGTACCGCAAGAACAAATCTAACGCAAATTCAAAACTTCGTAGAAGGTGCTAAGTGCCATAATATTTATTTTACATATTTTAAGCGAAGTTGATATTTTTTTTTATACAAGAAATTAAAACTTAATAACTTTTCCTTTTTTTCAAATAGACCCTGTATATTTTTACTTTTATTTTCAATTCTAAGGTTAATCCTAAGAATAGTTTATAGGAATCATTTTTTTTTATAAAATCCATCATTTTTGAGTTAAAAGTATACAAAATTTATACCGGGTGGTCTTTTTAACTTGAGACTCCTCAATATCTCGAGAAATATACATGGTACGACAAAAGTGTCTTAAATAAAGTTATAGGACGGAACGGGGGAAATGAGATGGCGATATCAGTTTCATTGCAAAATATAAGACATTTAATATAAGTAAGTATTGTTTACTGAATAAAAACCCACCAATTATTTAACTGAAGGGATTCTCACTTCTTTCAAGTAATCCCTTTCTCTGGAATAAATATGCGCACCGTGATCTTGTCAAGGCTCGCGCGCCCGCGCGTGATGCATGGCGCCGTAGAGGAGCCTAACCTAGTACGAAAACAACAACGGAATACCCGTAGGGGATGTGCCTTGTGATTTATTGGAGATGTGTATTGTGATTTATAGTGTACAATACACGTTTCAACACGGCATAGTTTGATGTAACGCACGCAACAGTTTAGAACGAGTAAGTAAATATAACATACCTAACTTGTTAATTAGCAATAGAAATCGTATTTGTGCCAAATCTTTAAAATTCTGACATTAAGTAGCTAAAAATATTTACCGGGAATAAAAATATACACTTCATTGAAGACTGTTTACTTACTTCACCAGAGTAACCACTTTCTTAAATCTAGTGATTATTCCAAGAAATAAAATTTACCTACCAACTACTTCAGCCAAGTAATTCTCTCTTCGTTCGAGAGATCACTTTTCTGTGTGTATATAATATTTATATATTAGTTTTATACACTGTATACATATACTCACTGACTTAATATATAACAGCAACCAGTCAAAGATTGAACTAAATGGAATCTTTTATAACTTCGCGAGTTACGATACAATTACGACGGCAAAGCCAGAACGAATTCCTATTAACTGGACTGCCCTATTTTCTAATAGATGGCGCAGGTTTAGTATCCATAAGTTTATAATAATGGACCAAGTTTTACAATCAAACAAACTAAAGGGGAACAGATTATTACATTTAAAAAGTAATACCCGCAACATTTTACGTAAATACAAAATGAACACTTTATTCTAAAGTTCCTATCTGGCATCATCATAGCAGAAAGTTGACGGTCAGTTGTTATTATACAGGTAGTATCGGTGGTATGTAGTGCAGACTGCAGAGCCGGTAGAACACGCGAAACTAGTACCGATAGTAAAAGTAACGGGTATACGTTCATATCGGTACCCGTTACTTCGAATCAAGCCGTGTACCCGGGACAAAGTAACGAATAGTTCCTTTTTTTACAACACTAGAATGTACTCAGCTAGAGTTCTTGACTATTTCTTACTACATCTGAATCCTTTTCATGGCCTTTGGTTATGCCACAGACCTGGTCGGGTCCATAAAGGGGGGCGTTAGACTCGTAGATTCGTGCGTTAGATTCC
Source organism: Aphodius sticticus (assembly GCA_963966075.1). Taxonomy (NCBI): domain Eukaryota; kingdom Metazoa; phylum Arthropoda; class Insecta; order Coleoptera; family Scarabaeidae; genus Aphodius; species Aphodius sticticus. Next base: position 51,106,516 of record OZ014507.1, on the reverse strand, counting down.
TTGTGTCCCTCCACCCACAGCGTACTCTGTTGTTTTTTGCCAGTTGGCGTAAGAATTGCTTGCAGCTTCAAACATCTTTGGATTTGTATGTGCATGATTTATTCCAGTCTCGCTTCTTAATAGTTTCGATTTTTACATAGAAAGAAATAATTCAGAAAGCTGTTACAGTGACATAGCCGATTGATAACATTTTATGGAATATCGATTATGTGAGGTAGTTTGCCATATTTCCTATAGTCTGCTTTATATAGCCCTCTCAGATCTCAGATGCTTTATTTTCGTGACGTCACTAGGTTCCGCGCTGCTACCAATTTGAATGCTCAGTTCGTTGCACGATTTAGGTTATGGCGACTCACTTCGCATTTC